>VDFB02353267.1:0-15430 GCA_007258455.2 Sequoia sempervirens
ATGATCACATCAAAAGAGGGTATTGATAAATTTAGCACTATGATAAACAATTATAGAATCAAAATGGAAAAAGTGAGAAAATTGTGATCCATATCTATTGATTAAGGAGAGAGAAACTAGACAAAGATCTAGTTTCTATCCCAACTTCCTCTATACTGAAGAAGTTATCAAAAAATTTCCCCTCAGATGCTAGAACTATTAGTGAGATGAAAAACCATTGGATGACAATGTGTGGTATTGAATAAAGAATATTGAAATAAAATCCATTCTATGTCACTCAAGAGCTCATATGGAGACTAAAGATACCTACAAGAAGGATATTGAGATGATGGATGCATATAGGGATGGTACTTTTGTTGAAAAGGTTAAGGAGGTTAAGGAGAAAGCTAAAGTTTCCAAAAGGGATCATGATGCAAGAATAAGGAGCCAACTGGTTCAATCATCAACTCATGGCACCGAATGCAACCATTGTAAGGACCAACTGTTGATCCTTTGGTTGATTATTCTATGGATACTGAGGGAGGTGGAGATGAGATGCAAGGACTATCAACAAAGTATGTTCCCATGGATCAAGAAGTATAAAAAAGGTTTCCTTCCCCTATGATGGATGATGCACTTGATCCTTTTGTTCTAGAGGATAGAATTGTACCATGGACATATGTTGAAGATGTTGATGATGGTGTGAGGGTGAAGACTTGTAGAGAGTTTATGGATGATGATTCTTTTGTTCAAAATAAATAATTTAGAGAGTTTGTAATCCAAGTTAAAAGAAATGATATAAAATAAAGGATTGAGAAATCCAAGGCACAAGTAGACCCTTCATTGCAAGAAGAGGTTGAAAAAAAGGAAGAAGAAAATATAATGTAGGAGATTACTCTTATCATTCCATCTAATGGGAGAAGATTAGTATAGGGTAGTGAATCTTGATATTGCCTAATTGGGAACTTACCTCAAAAATTTCCTTGGATGCCATAAGGAACAATCCAAAGGATTTTATTTTAGAAGAACATTATGATTATAAAGTGTTTGGATCGAGTTTCAACCCTAAGTTACATACTATGGAAATTTGGTTGATGACACCAAATACAGGGAAACCTAGATTTGTGAAATCAATTGGAGAAATCATCAGAGGTGCATCATCATGGTTAAAAGAGATACAAAGATAACACCTACATAGGCTATGAAGTTGGCAATACATGCATCAATATTGAGCACTGACACTACATAGATATCTCAAGAAAGATATGATAGATTGTTGGATAAGTTCAAAAATCTCTTGGATGAGTATAATAAGATGAAAGCTACTATTGCTTAGGAAAATCCAACACAAAAGGCTTTACCACCTCCCACTTCCCCACCTATATTTTCAACACAAGATAGAGAAACCGTATTTCTTAGAATTAAGAGATTGGAGGAATTTACAATGGCAAAGGAGAATGTGAAAAAGGCTAAGGGATAAACTTCAAGAGTTGTTGCAAAGATAGTTGGTGATGTCTTGGGGCATATGATCTCTCAAATTTTGCATAAGTTAGATAATGTATGGAATGCATATAAGAGCATTCATTAGGCTCATCAAAGGTACACTCAAGTACATGATTCCTTTCAAAATGTTTTGAGCAAATGGAGTACAAGGGTTGGTGCTCTCAAGTAAATGATACCAAAAATGAAGGATGATCCCGATGCACCTACACATCTCCCAAAATTAATAAAGGTAATTGATTTGTTGGGAGAGATATCAACTTTCCATGGTAAGTTAGGTGTACAACTCCAAAGTGATAAATATTTTCAAAGAAATGGAAGGACGGGGAGTGCCTAATATTTTGAGTGATGAAGGGGTGTAGAAAGATTCTACTACATGGAAGGAATATTTGGAAGGCTTAATCCCTTACTTCAAGGAAGTTATTCACCTCAATGACTATGCATCTTTAAATAATTCTATTGATGATATGACTAGAATTTAGGTGATTTGGGATGTGTTTGTCAAGGAGGATAGGATAATAATTGATGCTAGATATAATTTGCATAATTCCAAATTATAGTGGTTAATGGATACTAAATGGCCCACCAAAGAGGAGTACAATGCATGGATTAGAAAAGCTACAAATTAAACCTTAGATAAAGTATGGATAAAATTGTCTCCTCAAAGTTTGAAAGTTTCTAACATACAATGTCGACATGGACGCTACTTCACCCTCTTTTCTTGTTTTTATGCTTTATGTCCTAAATTTTTGAAAGCACATGAAAGGAATGCTTGCTCATGGAACAAGTTTTTTCTTCAGCAAAAGTTCCTTTTGGAAGGTGGGAATATCTTCATCAATGAATGTAAATGGTTTTTGTCTCATATGGATATTCCCCCATGGAATGTAAACATAATGATATTTTGGAACGTAACTGTGATTGTCAAATGAATATGTGACAAGTTTCAATTGGCCCAAACCTTGTTTCACTATGTTTCATCCTAAGATCTAAGATATTTTCAAGTGTTCAAGTCCTAATAGAAAATTTATGATCAAGAGAGCATTCAAGATCATTTTCAAGGCATTCAAAGGGCATATTTTACCGAAGATTATTGTAGCAATCAAGATTCCTATCATCATGCCAAATATTTATTGCATCATGCATGTTGTTTGAGCTAATATGGTGATGTAGTCTTCGAGATCTATGCAAGTATTCAAGGACATTATCTCTAATAAAATTTCATGATCAAGATCTACATTCATTGAGGCCACTTCATGCTAGTTTATAGATCTACAGTCCAAGGTTCAAATAAGGTTTTGGTGAGTTGTTACATATATTTTTTCATTCATCATTCTTTCATGCTATTTCATTGTTTCATTTCAAGGTTTAATTACCAAAACAGGGTTTGACCAAGGGAAACCCCCATTCCCTAACAAAACAACATTTTTCTCTCGTTGATGTGTGAATGCAGATTTTAGGTGAAAGATAGATATTGAAGAGAAAAAATGAAGAAAGTTACAAAGTTGTCAAAGTTTCAAGAAAAGTTGTCAAATCACGAAAAATCCTCTACAAAATTTATTTACAACTATCTAACAATGAACATCGGGAATCTAGGAGTGCAAACAAAGTAGAAGAGAACCCAAAAAAAAAAAAATTAGGAACCCTAGCCAAGACCCATTCACCATAGGGTGAATGAGTCCTTAGTGAGCTTCAAAAGGTGACTTTTGGTGAAAGGTACACATCCTTTTCCCCTTTCCAGATTTTCCTTTTGATTACTGCTCTTCATTGGTATTTCATAGCTTACATTTTGAATGAAATTAGGAAAATAGGTCTTTGTGGTGAATCCCTCATCATCACCCCATAACCTATTTTTTTATTTTTTTCACCATGACTTCATCCCTAATTGCAAATTCCTTATATCTCCTCTTTTCATCTGCTTAAATTTTGTATTTGTCATTCATTTTCTCTATATGTTTCCAAACTTGATTGAGCATTGTATCCATGTATCCTACAATTCCCACTATGTTCACACTCCTTTTATCTCCCCTATTCATATATTTGAGTTTTTCTACTCTTCTATGATGTAATCCTATTGAACATAGGTTGTCATTGATGTCAAACGAGTTCCTTGATGTCAAAGGAGTGATGTATAAGAAGGAGTAATGTTAGCTAAATAGTGAATGTAATAGCACTTGAATTTTCATTATTAGCTACATTTTGAGAACAATGAATTTGACTACTTACTACTTACAGTATGTTTGCAATATCATGCTTGCATCTATTTATGTTGAAAGAATCAATTTATAATTCTAATCCTAATTATTGGAGGTCAATTACTCAGGGTAGAGAGATTTCTCTAACAATACAATTATGTTATGTATTTCCTTTTGGATGTGTATTTGGCTCTACAATTTGAATAGAGAGTATGCATGTACATGTTATATCATATTCAAGAGTTTTTGGAAGTTATGTTGAGTATGTAAAAACTTTTAAGTGACAAAAATGTCATTGTACTTATCAACTAACTAGTTGGTATTTTGGAATGATGCAACAGAGGTTTGTAGTGTGCACCCTCTGGAGATAGTTGCATGGATGATTGTTGGGATTAGAAAGGTCATCATATTGGGAACTGTAAGGGGTGTTCTTTCTTATGGAGTTGCATCTGGATTATTGGACCTATCCTATCTATACGTGTGGACACGTTTGATTCAGGTTTTGTGTGGCAATGAATTGTAGTGTGAGGAATCTAGAATTTGCATGGAGAGTTAAGATAGGTTATGGTTAAGGACCTTGTGGATGCACACGACATCATGTTATTTTGGCAGCAATAAATTTGATTTAGGACCTACCCATCTCACACTTCATGTAATTTTAATTTAGGTCTACCTTATGTCATCCTAGTTAATTGTGAATCCCTGGCTAACATGTATTGATGTTAATGTAATGTCTTGTATATAATTTAGATCTTACTTCACATGTGTAGTGTGAGTTGAATGGAATATGTGAGTATAGTGTGAGAGTTGCAGTTATGTGAGAAAGTATTATCCAATGTGAGTTGCATCTTGATTATTGTCCACCATTATCAAAATATCATAAGGAGTGTAGGAGAGTATTAGAAGAAAGATCAGATCTTGTGTAAGCTATGTAATCAACATTGAAATTCTGCAAGCTTTATCTTAGTATTCTGGTCAGAATAATGTTCTAATTTTTGATCTAGTGCTTAGATCTTTGTATAGGGGATTGGAGTCTCTAGTAGGTTGTTTCCTACAAACACAATAGGGGATTGGTATCTCCAATAGGTTCGTGCCTACTTCATGATTATATCTTATTTTTATCTTTGTGTCGCTATATTTGGACATTATCTCTAAGTAACTCTTCTCATCATGGTTTTTCCCATCTTGGGTTTCCATGTTATTGGCTAACCAACTGGGAACCTTGAGATGATATGACCCTATGCTTGAAAAGGTGCCAAAAAAAACAAAAAGCTCTGAATATCTACCCTTTTAAGAAGAGCAAAGATCCTCTAAGTTTTACTTAGGTGCAACTCCCTCTTATAATTTTCAATGAATTGAAAGAACAATAAATAAACACAATGTTTTCTTTTAACTAGAAAGCAATAAAGGTGAAACCCAATATTAGGAAGAGTCATAATATCAAATGTGAAGTATAGGTAATAAAATATTGGCACAAAGACCAATTTAACTTGGAAATTACTGAGAATTGAAATAATGAACTCAATATTATTTGAAAGATGAAATCTATTATGAAGAGAACTAGATAACTCACACACAAGTAAAGCATAACATTAAGATGCTCCTTACAGATTCGAGAATATCAAATTATCTTCACAATCTAGATGCACATAGACAATTGGTGATTTCATTAACAAAAATAGTAGCAAAGTCTAAAATATAATATTGAGCTTTCAAAATAGTGTCTAGAGAGTTTTAGTTTGAAAATAGATACATATAAATAAGCGGATAGGTAACTACTTTCTTTCCCATAACTGATTAAAACTAAAAAATTTTGAATAAAGCAACTAAAAGGTCAAGATAGTGTACACTTCACTTCCCCTTTCTGAGGGTGCCACGAGTCTTTTCCACAAGGCTTGGAAAGCCTTCACAAGATGTAATAGCTCCTTTATGTTGAGGGATAGCTCACATTAGTCATTCTCACTTTCCATGCTAGTTGGACTATATTTGATTGCTTTGATACGTTATTCACAAGCCTTAATAAGATCAATTGCTTGAGATGAGACAAGATGTAATTCACTTCAATTTCTTTAATGAGAATCAAGTATTCCTTTGACCATTTTCTAGAAGTTGTCTACCAAGCCTTTGACATTTGCATCATTTTCGATTTCTCCTTTGTCCTATTGCAACCCCAAAGCAACTAAGGTACTTTGTGCTTTGTCTAAGACAACAGTGCATTTCGTCATGATTTCCCAAAGCTTTTACAAACCTTTCCTGGTGATTTTTAGCTTCCATTCTACACCTTTGTTCCATACAAGGCAACAAGAATCTGCAGTGTTGGGTATAATTTTCTTTGCCGCTAGTTTTTCCATGCCCCAGTTCTTCATTGATTTCAATTCAGTTTGGAAATTATTCCATGTCTTTTCTTCTTTTTCAATAGCAACAATTTCTTCTTCAAGAGTAGACTTTAAGGCATTTACTTTTTGAAAACACTTTATAGAGTCATAAATAATAAAATTTCCCTTTTTGATCAGACATTCACTCCATTCTTCCACAACTTTACCTAGGGTTTGGTAGCTTTCCATCTTTCTCATAGCTTCCTTTCCAATCATAGCTAGGGGATTTGTAGAGGAATCATCCTGAGAAATTGGTTGTGGGGAAAGATCTAAGACAGACCTTAAACATTTAGTTAAAGCTTGAACATGTGTCTTCAGTTCATCTTTTCTTCCCTTATCCTTCTTCATTCATTCAACCATTCTTGTTGCAGATACTTGAAAGATTTGAACATCCCCATTTCTTGTATGAGGCCCAAGATCAATTCTGTCAACTTCAAAATCACTCGCAATTGCTTGAGTGATGTCCTTTTGTGTTGAAGGACATGCAACTTCCAAATGAAGGTTTCCTGAATCAACATCGTCCACTAACCATGCAATGGTCTTTAATTTCTTTGGATTTGAAGTTGAGGTCCTCTGTAGCAACTAGCCTACTTTGGTAAGCTAAACTGCACAACCTTCCTTTTTTTGGACAAAGTATCTTCCAACCAAACAAGTGTAACAGGAACATTAGTTTCCTTAGAGCCTGAAGACTCAAATAATGTTTTGTGTGTAGGAGGAGTGTTTGCTGGTGTGTAATCTAATGTGAGTGGAGCAATCCTTGACTTCTATAGCACACTTACCTCCTTGGTGCGTGACTCGTCTCGAGAAGGAGAAGTGTCAATGTCAATATTTTCTAAATCCCCTTCTTCTTCACCTTCTTTTTCCTTTTCTAGATTGGGTAGATCAATAATATATTCTCCACATGTCTATTGAAACATATTTTTGTTAGGTGGATTGTCATCACCATCTCCCTAAGATTTTGAAGGTAATGACTACAAGGTGGTACCAGTTATTCTCACATTTGGAGAAGGTTGGGCGGTACTCCTGGAAGGTTGAGCATTTCGTGACCTGGTTAAAGGATGAGATTGATCCATCCTATTCTTGGTCATCAATTCCTATGTCCTAACCAAAATATCAGTAGTCTTCTCTTCAATAGTTTCATTTTCCTTATTTCTCCAATCCATTGCAGGAATAGGAAGATTCTCTATCAACTCAGTATAAACTGGGTCTACCATATTAGACCCATCCTCTATGATGCCTTGCAAATACTAGTCCAAACCATAGATGATTTTTTGTACAGACAATCTCATCCAAATTCTTTTTCTGACCTCATATTCATCAAAAAAATCAGCCCAATAGTCCTTCAGACTAAGCTAACCTAAAAGAAGTTAGGACTTCATTTTAAATTGTTCTTGACATAATATTTAAGATCAAAAGGTAAATGTTCATTATATGAGTCCATATTATATTTGGATAAATCCTCAATATTTAATGCATCAAACATGCATTGACATGTGTAGGGACCAAAACCAACAAGAAAAAAAATGGTCACTCTTCTCCTTTCTTGACATATCCTATTTACATCTGCTAACTGTTTGCACACCTCAATCATAAGTCTTCAGGGTACCTTGGGAGTTTGATGGGAAAACTAGTGAAACCTCCAACTCTTATGTAGGAAAACCTCTAGAACTGGATGAAGTGACTGCCATAAAAATTCACAAATTGTATAGCTTCAGGTGACACCTGCATTCCAATACACCCTTGCAATTCTCTAACCATCCTCATGATGAAAGTATCTGTTATCATTCTGAAATGAAGGAAACTTTTATGAAGCTACAACTTATCAAGGTAGTCATAAATGGGCACTTTTTCAGGAGGGAGATCGCTTGGTCTCAATCCAAGCCAGGGTCTTGTAATGGTAATGGCATAGATTAAGTACAAGGACATATAAAACAATTTGTTAAGAGTAAAGAAAGTCATCAAATAGTGCATACGGTCATTGATAATTTTTTCCTAGTCAAGAAATTTCTGCCCTGACAGCATAATCTGGATGAAGAAGTACATCCATTCCTCAAACCCATGTACATCCTCATTTCCCCTCACTCTGTGTAATAGAACCACAATATCAACTACTTCTTCTACAAAATGATTTCTATGTAGCTTCTGAGGCAATTGGGACCTACCCCGCTTTGGCTTCGCTAACCAATATTTTTCCATTTCATTTATGTGTATTCTCTTCTTAGTATAAAACTCAATCTAGGAATTCATCATGGTCATAGATGAGTAATTTTATCTTTTTTGGAATCTTTAGACATGATGCAAAGGTGGATTTTTGAATTTTTACCACCAACTAGTTATCCTCTGTCTTGATTTCTTGTGTCTATGAGTTATAATGTTGAATGCATTCTAGGATAAGCTCAGGACTTTGTACTACTATAGGGACGGCAATAGCTTCAACTAATCCATTGTTAATCACCAGCTAAGTGATGGGCGGTGGGTTTGGACTATTGAATTTATCTTTTAGTTCACTTAAATTCACAGACCCTAAATTCATGGGTATCCCCAGTCTCGAGTCTATCAAAAGTTAGCCCAGATATATACTCATAACCCATGCACTTGAGCTTAGCCATGATCGTAAATTTAGGGCTCAAACAAGAGTATGTTCAAGGAAACTATAATGCAAAGAGAATTAACCCAGAGAGATAGACTTTGAAGAGGGTGGATATTGTGAATACCTCCAATGGTGAATTCCATAGCGGAAAATCTATGTCAATATGTCTCGTTGGTTTCCTCAAAAAATCAACACCACAATGAGGAATGTTTTTCTTTCACTTAAAACCTTCTTGATAGTCCCACAAAAATCATGCAAGTAAATGAGCATTTAACATCACTTCCTTGCTATATGGGCACGTGTTGGCTTTCACATCACTGTTTTATTGCAATTGCTTTTCAAAAAATTGAAAAGGAACGGCTAGGGACAGGAAAGCGGAGGGTTCGACGAACTTTATAAATGCTCATCGGAGTTTACCTTTCGTCGCAATATACCGCCTAATCAAAGGAACATTAAATAAAATAATACTCACTCCAAGTAGAGAAATGGGAAGTTTGATGAGCTTCGTAAAACACCACCTGTCATAAAATTAACTTGTGGAGGACCATAAAGGAAAGTACTAAGGCTAGGCAGTAAAGTGGGAAGTTATACGAATTAATGAAAACACCGCCTAAGTTTGCAGAGTTGTGCAAAACACCGCATGACATAGGACTTAGCCAATTTTTGGATAGGGTGGAAGACCTCTTGCAAGACACAGCAAAAATTTGGGGCAACTCATGTATATCTAGTGTTCTCATGTGTGAATGTATGCTTATGTGGTTTATTGATTATCATTAGCTATTTTGGTTCAAGTTTCATGTGTAGATATACATGTTGAAGTAAAGAGTTCTAAATAGATTTGACCTACTGATTCATCCCCTTCTCAGTAGATTGTGTGCTCTTTCATTGGTATCAAACCCAAGTTCCTTTGAAGAAGCTTAACAACTTAAGGTAGATTCAAGATGGCACACTCAGTGGGTCAAGAAGGACTGTTTACAAATAAGGCACCACTCTTTTTGAAGGATTTGATTATTATTTTCAAAATTAAGGATGTATTCATACCTGATGTCCCTAGGTTTTGAGGTTTGGAAATTAGTTATGGATGGATATGAGATCCCTAAAAATGTACCAAGAGATCAAGTTAGAAAGAAGGCTTGTGAGAATAATGCTAAGGCAAGAAATATTTATGTGGCTTATCTAACTCTGAGTTTGTGAAGATCATGTAATGCAGGACAAAAAAGGAAGTATGCAAAAAATTGCACAATATCTATGAAGGTGATGACAAGGCTAAAGAAGCAAAGCTTCAAACTCATCGAGGTTAGTTTGAAATTCTGAAGATGAAGGAAGAAGAAAACATTGCTACATTCCTACTCTAGGTTAATGAAGTTGTCAAATCTATCAGAGGTATTGGTGAAGAATTGAAAAATTGTATGATTGTGAACAAGAAGCGAAGATGAAGGAAAATGAAGAAGTGAGCAAGGAAGAGAAGATAACAACAAAGGATAAAAAGAATGAAGATGTAGTTATGATTGCAGCAATAGAGCTGGAAGGTGTTGTAGTAGATAATGAGGAGGAAAAAGTTGCAATAGTGAAATAGGATGTAAATTTTAATCTTTTTGAATTTAGTTATGCAAAAGTTGAGTTGAAATTTCATCCAATTGATTTTTAAGGAAGCTATGTGCAATTACCCTCCTTTAGCAAACAAGAATGTTGAAAGGAATAACATGAAACCTCCTTGAGGCATGCCAATAATTCCAAAGTGTTGATGTAGACAACAAAATTGCAAGAGAGAAGTTGAGGATGAGATAATAAGAGTGAAAGAATGAAGAAGATTGAGAGAATGAGAAAGATAGAATGAGATATATTGAAAGAATAACCAAAAAAGAGGAGTTAGAAGGAGTATAGGCATGCAAAGAGTCATTAATTCCCAAAAAAATTCAAACAATGATTCGATCGTCAATCAAATTTTTTAAAAAGTAACCTCGCTTCCATAAAAAAATTCAACATTGAGTCAAAATCAAACTAGAAAACCATCATAATATCTCAAGAGGATCCCATTGTTAATTGAAATTTTGAAAACACCCATGCTGAGAAACATAGAAATTCCTAGATTTGAGAAACTGTACACTCGAAAAGGAGATTCTAATAGTCATGTATCATCTTATATGGCATTGTAGACCCCACCACTCATATTTTCCTTGGGTGGGAAGATGTTTTGGGTGGGAGGCCTCGAGTAGGGCTTAAGTGATTATAGAAAGAATGGGTTGGAATCAATGGTGATTCAACCATTCAATCAATAAAGTCATTGATTTGGTTGATGCATTCCTACAACATTTCCAAGCAAACATAGGCCCTAAAATATCATTGAGTGATCTAGTGCATTACAAACAAGGGAAACACAAAAAAGTGGCAGACCTTATAGGGCAATATAAGTTTCTTTATTCACAAATCAACTACCCTTCATGATGTTGATGTTCAAAGGTTGTTCATAGGAAATTTTTAACCTAGCATTAGGGATAAGATATTGTTGATGAGATATCCATCCTTTACACATTTATGTATGGCTCTTTGTGACTATGAGAATTTGGTTAGTCAGTATGAAGGTACACCTTCATCAACTCCTAATGATCAATCTGAATCCATGCCTCATAAAAATAGTAAACCAATCAAAAAGAAAATAAATAACTTTATAAAGATAAACACACATCAAAAAACTAATAAGATTGAACCACAAGTTGCAATCATAAGTTCAACTCCTTATTAGTTTAGGATGAGAGATAGACAATTTACCCAATTGTTTGACTCATATCATTCAATCATGTTGCAATTGTTAAGTAAGAACCCAATCCAATTACCTCCTATTAGACTCATGGACACAAAAATACCCTTAGAACCAAATTTTGACCCAAAGGCATTTTATCAATATCATCATACACCTGGACATGACATGGAATGATGCATGCATCTTAAACATAAAGTGTAAGGCCTCATCAATTCTAATCACATCTAGTTGATCAATTTTAATGATAAAGGAAACAAGTCTATAGATCCACCTAATTAAAATTTGCATTTTTTTACAAATCCAATGCCAAATCACACATCCAACTTTATGCAAGCTTGTGATAATAAGAATGATTATGAGAATGATCTAAATGATATGATTAACCTAATAGATGTCCAACCTCATAAGGGTCAAGCCACTTTTTTACTTACATTGCTTTCACACATATTGATGCAACTATACATGCACTAGATGGTCCTCTCTATATCACTTGGTGTATCAATGAAAATCCTACACAAGGAATACTCATTGATCCCGTGTGCTTAGAGAATGTGATCACTGAGGAATTCTTGTATGTGCATGAGCTTTATCAAGATTCTTATGAACAATCAAAAGCATGGATAAAAATTGATGATGGTTTTGCATGCCCTACGATAGGTTTGACCACTCTTCATCTTAAAGTTGGATCAAAAAAATTATATGTATCATTCTCCACCATCTCAACGTCGAACCAATTTCCCAAAACATGTCAAACAATGATTCAGTCATAAATTAACTTTTACCAAATTTAACCTCATTTCAACAATTTTTTTAACATTGAGTCAAAATCAAACTGGAAAACCACCATAATATCTCAAGATGGGCCAATTATCGATTGATATTTTGAAAACACCCATACTGTAAAATATAGAAATTCCTAGATTTGAGAAGTACAATGGAAAATGAGTTCCTAATAGTCATGTATCAGCTTATACACCATTTTCCCTCCAAACTTGGGAAAAAAATTCAAGACATTTCATATTCCAAAAGTAGACACCTAGGAGAGAGAATTTAGTCATAGTGATGTTTAACCTCAACCAACATTAAATCATCTCTTTAAAATATAATTACGTGTCAATATTTAATGAATTTCTCTCATGTCACTTAGAACACATTCTAAGGAACATGGAAACATATGAATGACATAGGATTACAAGGTTAATGTCACCTATCCTAAAATTTAATAAGATAATATTTTTTATTGCTTTAATTATTGTCATTACTCCACAATCTCCACCTTAAAAATAATTTTCTTTATACTTATCCATGCCCATTCATCACCTTTTATGCAAGTCAAGGGAAGTCAAACTCCACCTCAGGTTCTCTAAAGTGCTATAGTGGTTGTAAATATGTTGCTTTTGGCTTTGATTGTGTAATTTTTTTCATCAACATTTCGGATCACACTCCGTGATCCATCATAAAATAGAGAGATGAGGAGAAAAATGGTTCTAATAGCAAACTAAGTTGGGTTTAATAAGAGGGAGATGTCTAAGAGAAGGGAGAGGCAACACAGTACCCAAGGAGAGACAAAGGAATTAAAAAATAAAAGACTCAAATGGTTTAGCAAAGAAATACAACTTAAGATTAAGTAACAAAATAAGAAATTAAGAAACAAGAGAATAAGAGATAATGAAGAAGGAAAAGAATGAAAAAAAAAAAGGAGAGAAAAGGTATACAAACCAATAAAAACAAGAAAGCATACTTACCAACAATGAAGTATGCAAGAAAATCTATATATACATGTATGTCAAAATATGTGCATAAATGTATACACAAATTTGAAAAGAAAATAGAAAAAAAAAGAGGTCAAAGTCTCAAAATACAAGAATACAAAAATATACAAGAACCAACTAAAAATAAAAGGCAATACAATTAAGGAAAAAACCTAAATAAATATACACACCAAACAAGACAAAAAAACATTTATTAAAGTAGATAAATACATAAATACCTAAGCAACACAAATAAAATAAAATTAAAAATAAAAATAAATAAACAAAAATACAAAAATATAAAGTATCAATAAAAATAAATAAATCAAATATACATATCTAAACAAAGAAGTACAAAAAACTTGAAAATTAAAAATATCCACAAAAACCAATAAGTTAAAAAATTGTTTGAACTAACAACAACAACAACAAAAACACAAAGAGACATAAATATTTAAATATATAGATATGAAAGAACAACCAATATAAATTTTAAAAAATAAAGGACATAAGAAAGACCAAATGCACAAAGAATAAATATAAATAAACAAGAATGCATAAATGCAAATAAGAGAAAAACCCCTTTAAAAGATCTAAATAAATAAAATAAAATCACATAATACAAAAAAACCTAAATAAAAAGCCTATTAAAATGCAAAAAAAAATAAAATGGGACTAAAATATAGGAAAACATTAAAAAATTCATAAAGAGAGACAAATATATACACAAATATATACACAAAGATAAACAAAACAAAGAGGCATAAATATTTAGATATATAAATACAAAAATTGAAAGAACAAAGAATATAGATTTTAAAAATAAAAGACAAGACTAAATAAGAAAGACCAAATGCACAACGCATAAATATAAATATACAAGAAGGAATAAATGAAAATAAGAGAAAAAACCCTTTAAAGAGACCTAAATAAATAAAATAAAATAAAAATAAAAACACAATACAAAAGCCTATTAAGAATACACAAAAACAAAATGCAAGAGAAGCATTAAAATTTGATAAAGAGAGGAGTGTATATATATATAGAGAGAGAGAGAGGAGAGGAAAAATAAAACTGGATACCTACAAATGAAAAGTAAATAAAATAAAACAAAAACAATGCAAACAAGTGTAATGTAAATATCTTGTTTGATGTTAAATATTTGAAAATAAAATAAATTAGAATAAATGTTTATTGTTTGGTGTTATTTTTTTTAATACATTTGAATATTTATATAATGAACCCATTCATTGAGATAAGGAAGTAGTTTATGAATTATTTGTACTAGACATAACTATGACTAATAAAGTTGAAGTTGAGTTTGTTCTTTACAATAAATATTTGCTAAACATTAAATAATCAAATGATTTATTATTAAAAAAAATTCTTAGATTGATTCTAGTTGATTTTGAATTTGATAGTGAAATATTCATATTATAGTTGAAGTTAAATATACTATTAATATAATAAATATATTATATTCTAATTTAACATTAATAATTTATAAATTATATTATATAAACTAAGTAAATAGGTAATATTATAATATTAATATATTTTAAAATATTGTTATAATTATTAATATAGTGATTTATTATTATATTAATTATATTAATAGTAATAATATAATAATATTAATATTATAATTAACATAGTAGTCAATTAAGATAGTTTATTAATATATATAAATATATATGAAAGGAGAACCTACAAAATAAAATAACCTACATTATATATTATATAAATATATAATATAAATTAATATATTATATAAATATATAATATAAATTAATATATTACCTACATAATATAGGTTAACTTATTTACCTACAAAATATTACCTGTAATAATATAAGATATAAATAGAAATAGTATATACAAATTCTAGTTTAATATAGGTTTTATATATATATACCTACATTAGGTTATATATTATATATAATAAAGACCTAGTTATCTTATATATTTATATATTATAGGTTATAATTTTTTTAAGAAACTATATATATAGTAATATAAATTAATATAAAAATATACATGATGAAAAAAACTTATTAATGAAAAGAAGAATAACATATATAATCAAATTATACCATAAAATATTAAAAACATAGATAAAGATATTAGTTTAATGGAAAGAATAATACAATTTTTTAAATTTTTTTATTTGAATAGTGTGAATCCAAATCTCTATAAAATAGTTAATTGTTTTTTGTAAGATTTTCTTTAATAAAAAAATAACAATTACATACATCAAAAAATCATTCTTAAAAAATGTCAAA
>VDFB02353268.1:0-17198 GCA_007258455.2 Sequoia sempervirens
TTCTTCCTTTGTGAGGGCCTCCTTTTGTAATTTTGATTGGAAATCTACCCTCATTCATAATTTTTCCCATACGAGGTTCCTCCATCATGGTTATCCATATTATCTCAGTTGAGGTTAGCCTGAATGTTGCGATAAGAAGCTTGTAGTTGGTTGTTCTGATTTATCAAGTGTGTCATCTCCATGGACATCTTTTGGATCATCTTCATTAGCTCATCCAACTGATCCTTCTTTGCATTGCTCGGTTGTGGTGTTTTATTTTGGAGAAAGATAGGTTGTGCTTTCGGTTGGTTTTGCTAGGTAGGAAGAAATTCAGGCCATTATAAGTATAGGGGAATTTGAGGTTCCTATGAATATGCTTGTTGCTATTGGAGCTACAAATAATGAGGCACATGAGGTGCTTGATTCATGGTCTATCCTAGGTGAGGAGTTATGGGAAACTATGGCACCTAGTTCATAAGGGGCATATGGTGTTGGAGACATTGATTTAGCCCTTGAATTTGCATAAGATGTGCGACCTACCCCAAGGAATGAAGTGGAATAGAAATATTTTGTCTCAAGTCTGTGATGGCTGTGACTGCCTCAACATAAGCATCCACTAGTCTAGTGGTTGGTGGTTTCATTATTTTCACAAATGTTTTAGTGAGATTGTCTAGGGCCGCATAGTAGACAGGCAGGACAATGACATCATTGAGTGCATATGGAGCTTGTAACCTTGAGTATGCTCAATGAAACTGATCATTGAAGGAGACTATTGGCTCATTGACCTCTCTACAAACATACATGAAATGCTAATACAACTCTGAAGAGTTGACTTGGATCTTGTATTTCCTCAAGAAGACATTCCTCCAAAGGTGCCAAGTGGTAATGGTCCCCATTGGTATATTGATGTACCAATAAAAAACCTCTTCCCCCAAGGAATAAGGAAAGAATTTTCATGCCATTCCCTCATGATCGATCTACATATCCTTTAGTGTTGTTTCAAATATTTTGATGTGTTCTTCCATTGTCCTCTATGGATCTCGAGGATTGAACTTCATGTAAAAGATCTCTAGGCTCTTGGGAATGTTATGGTAGGCATTGAATAGCAATGGAGAAGGATTATTCCCTAGCTAAGCCATGAGGGGAGGTAGAGGTGGTTATTTTTGTTGAACAGGAACTTGGGGCTACATAGGGGTAGTGATAATTGGGACTGCGCCTTGGACTTAGAAGGTAGGGACTGGGGTAGTACCTTGGCTGTGGGAAGCAAGCGGTTTGAAATCAGTTTGAGATGGTTGAATGGAGAGGAAAAAGTGGAAGAATAAGGATGAGTGTAGGGGGAATGGAGGGAGGAGGTAGGTGAAGATGAAGGTGAAGTGGATGGAATGGAGGAGAAATAAGAGGTTACATCCCCTTAGTCCTTCTAGCCCTTATAGGGGGCTATAGTTCTTGAAATTCCCTTTTATTTGGTGTTGACATTAAAAATCTCTAGAATTTCTTAGGGGAAAATGACCCAATTCGATCCAACTTAACTCAATGCCCTCCTTCTAGCGCTAGTTCTATTGATGGATGTTTTATCACTTTCTCAACATAGGCAATACACATGTGCACTACCTCTCTTGAAAGGTAATCTCCAACAACAAGTTGTTGAAAATCACTCCAAGGTCTCTTGGGTGTTAGGCCATGACTTGCTTAGAATATCTCAGTTGTTTTGATGTGATCTTGCTGGTAATCATAGGGAATCCTTATGGAGTTAGGCTGGAGGAGAATTAGATCTTAAAATGGAGTTCTTGAGATGGGAATTTATTGCACAGTTGCTACAAGTTCGAACAACAATTTAGGATTCCTATTTCAGCTTTAGATTTGGCTTTCTAATGTGCAATGAACCTTATTCAAAGTCATTCTTAAAAAAAAGGAAAAAGGGTAGGGGAAGGGAGAAGTTCCTGGAACTAAAAATAGCAATGAATAGTGACAATGGATGACCCTATTGTGGACAACCTTCCTAGAAATGAATTCCACTTAACCAAGTTACTTCACAATTTCATGAAATTAGTGCAAGCTTCTAAGGACTGCAAATATTCACCCATTCATTCACCATAACCATGAATAAAAGATAGAAATTTAGTGTAGCTTTCAATTCATGTCTAGACTAACTTTACATAGCCATTTACCATCAATAAAGAGCCAAAAGTATGGACTATGGAAGGCATCAACACAAAAAAAATCTTCAAAACCAATGAACAACATTAACTAACCTACTAATAACTTTCAAAACTCATAAATAGAAAAGTAAATATATTCGAATTAACTTTGAGAGAAGAACCATGTAACATGCAATTGGAACTCAAGAATCCACACAAATCCAATGAACTTCTATTAAAATTCTAGCAACATGTCTTTACAAAAACTCAACTCTCCTAAAAATGAGAGGAGACCCCCCCTATATATAGTGTTCAAAAAGAAAAATGAATTGCCAAGATTCCATCTCATTATGTGGCCAAGATTCACTACAAACTAGGATTTGACCTACCCCCAAATATATTACAATTTAAAATTGCATCCTTGTCATTTAGTCTATTTTTTCCTCTTGTGAGCAGCACGGTAGCTCTTTTGTCTTCTAGCTAATTTTCTTTTGCTGTAGCTATTTGGTGAGGAAATCATCATCAATTATGGGTTTTCCTTCACTTTTCTTGATGGTGGGATATTCCACAAACTTTACGATCAACACTTGGAGCTTTTTCCACTCCAATATATCTGGTTGGATCACTTGGAAACTTAATTTCCTTGATTTACTTGTAATCTCATCCTAGTCTTTGTCACATTTTTGCATGTTCTTTACTACCTACTCAAATTAAGTGAAGGATCATGTGGAAAAACCCATGAAATCTAGCATTAGTTCATTCACAGTCCCATTCTCCATTTTCTTGTCAAAGTATGGCTTCAATTTCTCTGGGTCTAGCTCAATAGCAATCACATTAAAAGTTGTCATCAATCTCAGATATTCTCTGCAGTTTTCCTTGATTTCTTTGACCCAATCGATATCTAGCTCCACCTCATGAAACACTCACTTCAAAACTTCTTTTCTATTATCTAGGTTCATCTTACATGTCTCTACGAGCCAATAGTCACCCTCCACCAGAGAAAAATCCTCCTAGGATTTATTATGTATCTTGAGGATAGCCTCAAGCTTGGGATACATGATTTTTTATAGCTCTGGGAAGTCGATGTAGAACTTCCTTATTCCCTCGAGTATATTTTGAACCTCGAAGAATTTTATTTTTCCTAATAGCATAGCCTATGCCCATGTTTCCATTATAGAGGACTTTCCAAAACCAATCCTATGTGGCCTTTGTCCAATTCTTTCTTTTCTCTAACTTATCAATGTGATCCTTGGACAACAATTGCAGTGGTGTTGAGGATGTGGTGGGGGGCTCTTCAACTGATGACCACTCCTGAATGTAAGCTATCAAATCTACCACTTGTACTTTTAACTCCTCCTTGGAAGTCTTATCCTTATGCATCTGGTGCACAATAGTGGCAATGGATCCTTGGAGGTGATCGATTTTCTACTCTATCATGGTCATTCCTAGATCAAGGGTAGAAATATTATAACTTACCCCTTCTTCTCCCACAACTAGAGTGGCTATTTGTATAGTTAAGGATCCTAATGTATCCATTGTCAGATTATATTTTACCTTTGGCCTCTTTTCCTTCTTTGTGCTTATTTGGGCTCAAGCCCAGATAGCCTCCAGCCTTACTTTTATGTCTCTCAGAGCTGGGGTTTTCTTCTCCAATTGTTTCTCAAGCCACTTAGACATATGAGATTCTCCTTTTGGTTATTCATGACCACCTTCTCCTTCACAGGTGTGTTGGATTTCAATTTCTTTGTTTTCTGGAGCCTCTTGTTTTGTCCTTTCTCCTTCTTCTTCATTAGAATCCTAGATGAATATTGTTTCTTTTCCCAGGGATTCAACAACTGCATGTTGTTTAGGGCCATCCTCCCCTTCAGTGGTTTTCTCTTCTTCTTCTTGGTCATGCCCGTGTTCTTCATGATGTTCCATTTCCAGGCTCTTTTGGGCTTCAGTCTCTTCCTCATGTTTATCTTCTTCTTTCTTTTCCTCTTCTTCATGTTAAGGAGACACCTCTTCATCATTCTTGAGGCCTTTATTTTGTTTCTTAGTTGGTGGTTCAGTTTCTCCTCCATTTCCTCTTCTATTTTCTCCTTGTCAAAAGGCTACTTCTCCACTTCTTCTCCAACATTCTTGAGTTGTTGAGCCAACTCCTCTTTGAGCTCTAGGTCAAAGGTTTCCATAATATATTTGTTACCTAGATCTTCAGTGTCTTCCTTAGATGACTATGTTTCTTCTTCTTCTCATGCCACCTCATCTATTTTTAGATGTTGATACTCAAGATGCTCATTGTAGTCATTTGCTTCTTCTTCTATTCCCTTGGTAGCCTTCCTTTCTTGTCTCTCCATCTCTTCTCATATCTGCATTGTTTCTTTCATTTCTGGTGGTTCTGTTGGAGGAGTAGGGACAGGGAGATTTGCAACTATCTGTGCCAAGGAAGATTGTATTGTTGGGTTCATTAATACACTAGATAGTTTCATTGGGATATTATGCATGTGGCTGGTGAAGGCTTTCAAAATTGAGAGAGTGGGTAGTGGCACTATTGTTGTATCCAATGGAAGGGATGTTGACAGGGACATGGAGGAAGATGAGAGTGGAGAGGTAGTGGCAAAGGAGGAGTCTATTATCATAACTTGTGTAGTGGGTAGGGTGGAAGCAAGGTGGACTAAGATATCCATCATGGGAAGAGAGGTGACAACCATCACTAAGAAGTAGGCAATGGGGCAACAACGGTGGCAATGTTGGTAGCAACGACGACTGTGAGAGTGGAGGTAGAAAATGGGGAATCTGGTTGCTTGGCCTCTTGTTCTTCTACTTCATGGAGAGGATCCTCCTGAATGGTGGAAATTTTCATGAAACTACCCAATGTTTTCAACTTCTTGGAGGGTTCACCCTCTGAGGCTTTCCTTGAATACACCCTGGGTTTAGGTTTCCTTTTAGCCGTCTCTTTTCTCTTTCTTAACCTGGTGGTTGGAGGAGATTTTGAAGTTTCTCCAGTCAAGGCGATAATATTAGAATTATTGTTAGTTTCACTTCCTAACTCATCCTCAAGCTCACCATATGTCAAGGTGACTCCTTGTTTCTTTAACTGGGAAATCTTCCCATTGATCCATTCTTTTATTCTTTCCTTGATCAGATTTGTTAGAATATCAAGTTCATTGACCACTTCTTTATTATAGTGGGAGATTAGCAAATACACTATATCAAGGATCAATTACTGTATTTTCATCCTCCACTATTTGATCTGGCATAGGGAACAAGTTGACCCTCCTAAAAATGTACACCATCGTGTGCATGTAGTGCGTCTTTCACACTTCTTTGTCATCCCTACAATTGGCCCAAAATTACTCAGCATCATGTACATGGGAATGTTCAAGCCCAACCATCTTCTTAAGCTTCCTATAGGGGTCCATCTGTGGCTGGGTAGTGTGGAACTCTATGTTATATTCCACAAGTTCTTTATCTGAATGGTTAGCACACTGGGATGTGTGGAGTTCATACATCCATTGGTTGAAGGAGAGGGGATATGGAATCCCTACCTTATGCCTACTGCTCAACAGGGCATGTTTACACTATATCTATCGAGAGAGCTCTAGCAATATTATCTAGTCATTCGGGTACTAGGGAAGCTTGTATTGTTTCTCTAAGAAACCTTTGGCTCGAATATAAGTAAACTTTGGAAATTGAATGAATGAAAAGTTCAACTGGTAGAGGAAAGCATTAGCACTATGTGAGACCCTTCTTTCAAAGTCACTCCCAAGCAGTCTAATAACATGGCCTATGAAGGTGCCATTGACTCTATAGTAGTCCTTGAAATTTTTGTATTAGAGTTGGGGATATGTATCATAGAAATTTAATTCCCTATTGGGAGCCTCATCCAAATCCCTAAACAAGCCTTGGTATTTCATCTAGTTAGCTAGTAAATAAACAAGGTATGAAGTAATGTAGAATCATGAAGTCTTCTTCACAACCACAAATTGCTCATGCAAGCAATTACTAATTATTCCTACCCAATAGAATTTGGTTTTGCCTCAAAGGATCTCTTTCATGGGGCACTTTAGCTATGCTACCCCTCTTTTATTTTAACTAGTACTGATTGATGATCTTTTTGCACTTGAGGGGATCTGCATCCCACATATCCTTGGCATCTTCTTTGGATGCTTCCTCCATCTTGCTGAATATAGGCATATGAAAAGTGTTCCCTATTGATTTGGCAGATAGGTCAACCAATACATTCCAGTCTCAGTCCATAATTATTTTCGTATCCTCTTGATAGGCCACCCTGAAATCCATCACAAGCTCAAGAGCAATGAGAGCAAATGGGAAACTAGCAACTTTGGCCAATCCACTACTTCTAATCTTCCTAGATTTTTTTATTGTGGGGCTGATCCAAACCCTTTGCTTGAATTCATCAATATCTATGTGTCCCAGATTAGTGTCTAAGATCTCCATCCAACCTTTGGTGACTTTGGAGTTATGGGGCTCCCCTTGGAATTTGTATTTCATCTACTCATTATCCTCTTTGCCCCTAGGTTCTCTAGTTGGATTATTTCCCTTTCCTTTCTCCATGGCTGCCTCTCAAGGTCCTGCACCTAGTTCCATATATCCTACAGGTGAGAGAGATTAGTAAAAATATTCAAGTATAAAACAATGGGAAAGTTAGCAAAAATCTAACAAAACAATGTTACATTAGATAATTCATCACTTGATAATCCTAACATGTCTTCCATATTGACATTAACCTTTCATAGGACAGAGTTACAAAAATTCAGGCCTAAGGGTGTGGAATTCCCTACACTAGTGGTCATTCTATAAAAGGGATTACAATCAGGGCATGGCGGCCCACCTATCCCAACCCACATCAAGATTTAGTCATTAGGTGGGGTCCACTAGGGACCTGTAGACACCTAAAAATGACCTAGGCCTACAAGCTTCATTTTTACCACTTTCATCCTAGCATAATTATGACATTTAATTATGTCCTTGGTCCACATTCGACTATTGATTAAATAATTCATAATTATTTAATTAATTTATGTCATTTATTCTTCATGATTATTAAATAAATAAATTTTATTTATTTATTAAATAAATCATTAATTGTCTAGGTCTTCCCTTAATTAAATAAATTTCTTAATTTATTTAGTTCCCTTCTGCATTTAGTGCTTCACGATTATTAAATAAATGAATTACATTTATTTTATTTAATAATATTTTCAATCCTCTTAATTTAATAAATGGATTAATTTGATTAATTAGTCTTATCTGCTAAATTAAATGGCTTAAATTTAATTATTTAATTTAATTGTATTCTTCTCATTTCAAATAGAATTAAATTATTTAAAATGTCATCTCAATCCATTGTTGGTCCTTTTGATAAATGATAGAAAGATTATTTGTTATCTCCTAAAATCATTATTTTGAATTAATTTGATTCAAAATGGTATCTAATCTTCTAAAAATCAGAAGTGTAGGAAGATTGTGATTTTCGTCGATCTTAGTCCAAATCATCTTCTTGATTTTTTAAATCTCACAAATCAAGCAGTCTTATCTTCTTGATTTTTTGAAAATATTTATTTCTTTAATTAATTTCCTCATTTATTCTCCACCGTCGATCTGATTATCTAAGATATTATTCTGACTATTCGATTAAGGATTTTTCCCTAACCCTAATTAGGGATTCTCAGGTTTAATCTGGACCTCTCATTTTAGGTTCTCATCATCAATTAATCTCGTCTGTCCACTCAAAATGACATTTTCTATAAAATGGCATTTTCCTCTCACTTTTCAATGACACACGCATAGACACATTCCATTTTAAGCATTTGCATACTTAGATTTCATAGCAATTTCCATAGTCACTATATTTATTTGGTCAAATCTTGGCATTTGTTTAGGCATAGACATTGACAATTATAGTTATAGGCATAGGCATTTAGACATAGCATAAATCCTTCAAAGCTTGGTGTAGGACTTAGGCATTTGCAGATTTGCTCGCATGACAAATCTGAGGGAAAACCTTAAGGGAAAACCTAAGGTTGCTTGTGCGGATGTGTCATACGGACAGAGTTGTACTCCCTTAAACCCTTTTGAGCTTAACCTCTTCAGACTGGAGTGCCACCTTAATGGTGATTAATCTCTTGCCCCATGTATGGCCACTCGAACGATGGTCCCTAACTAAAAACTCTTGTATAGAAAGCCAAAATCCTTCTATTTTCCTGCACAACACCAGTCGGTGTCAAGGCATCCACACTTTCATAGTTTGTAGTAGAGGTGATCAGCTCACCATGGGAGTTTCATGGGGGTTGGAAGCTTGGTTGGCCTGAGAAGAGAGTGCACTGTAAGGGGGAGCCTGTGTAGCCAAGTTTCTGAATTCACACGCTACAGATATGCAGTTGGGGAAACCTGTGTTGAATCTAGTGAATATTGTCACGGCCTAACCTAGGATTGTGCTTATCTGATGTGTGTTTGGTTACATTTAAAACTCTGTGTTTGTCAAGTGTATTCTAGTTCTATCACAGTTCAAAACAAAACATTCTCCAAACAGATCAAAATTTCCATCAAAACGACAAGAAAATCATTTTGAAATTAAACTAAGTCGCATCTGTCGAATTGCAACTGATTTTTTGCAACGTAACTGCTCTATTAAACCACATCTGAAACTTAGAATGCCGCATCTATAAGCATCACGATGCATTTGAACACTTAAAAGCTGCATATGCCAAATCAAGTCGCATCTGACAGTCCAAAAGCCTCAATCGCAAAAATGAACCACATTTGCTAAACTGTGACGCATTTGCAGATTCAAATGACGCATTTGCCTATCAAAATTTTAAACTTTACAATCGAAACCTGAGGTCTTCAACTTGTCAACCATTTTTCAAACACTATTTCCTAGAAGATTTTGTCAGAAACCAAGTCTAGAATTGCTTAAAGTTTCAACCATTAGTGTGCATTCGTCACCATAGGTTTCATATTTCATTCTTTTTAGTTGCATACATTTTGGCATTAGATTATCCCTAGGTTCACATTTTGCATACTTAGGATTAGGAAAATCTTAAGCACACTTTGCAAAGTCATTGTTTTCGAAATTAGGCCCTCTTGGACTAAGTTATCAAACCCCCTTTTTAGTCTTTGTCCTCTTTTGTGAGATTTTTCCAACTCAAAAGTCTAGTTAGGAAAACTCACTCATCATTTAGACCTTGTCACCTTGTCATTTTCAACAAAGTCCTTTAGCAGTCAAAATCAAAAACAAAGTTTGAGCTTCAAAGTGCTTAGATAACCTTGTCTTACATTGCTAGACATTGCATATCCTATTCACTAAAATCCAAAAACATTAGTCATTCTAGTCATCATTTTTAACTTAGACTTCACGTAGTGTCATACTTTCATTTAGTTGCCATTCCCATTTGAGCAATCTCATTTATGGTCGAAACTAGACTTCAAAAACAAAAGAGACAAATGGAAAACTTTCGACAAGACCCCAAGTTTATTGTCAACAATCCTCCACATGACCCAAACTAGACCTTTTACGATCCATTTTTAGAAAATCAACCTCCAATGACAACACAATCCTCATCAAATAGTCCATTCGAACAATTCTTGCAAAAAGACGAAAATGGCCAACTACTTCAGGAAAACTTAGAGGCATTGGTACAAGACCCAGAGGATTTTCAACTCGTTGAAACAATGGTCCATCAGGATAGAGACAGATTCTTAGCTATTCTCTTGAGTGAAGGAGCTAAGTTACCACAAGGATTTGATGTCAACACGCTAAATTTGACACATCCTGACCCTAATGCCAACAACGCACATAACATGTCACATAGTGGTCAACTTCCAAATACTATGAGCAATACTTCCTTTGGGACCACAACGATAGTGCATACCACTCCCAACGTCCCAAACACCCCCAACATCCCCAACACCACAAACATCAGGACAATCAATACCATGATAGTAAATGCCATGGGGGCATCATCAAGTCAGAACAATCCCCCTTGACAGCTCCATCTACTACCATGAACACAACTTTGTCATATCTGTCCAGTGGTATTTCACAAAATCCTTTGGGAGGAGGCACACGACATGTATTTATCCAAGGACAACAACAAAACGTTGGCTGCGACAGCAGGTCGAAGTAATGGGCGCATACGAGGAACACCCAAACGCAGCGTTTCGCGGCGCAGAATCGTAAAGATTTCTCGCCATGCCAGCCATCTGAACAGCGGATGGCGTCGCTCATCGACATGCCAATCAATCCGTAAAATCAGGCAACCATTCGCTGATTGATGTTAATGGTGTTTCGATAAATGAAATATCGGAATAATCTGTGAACATGTTGTGAGTGCAACCAATTTGTATGGACTGTAAGCCTATGAACAAACATACTTGATGAGACTTTTTTCTAAAAGTCTGGCAGGTCAAGCCCTTGAATGGTTTTCAACTCAAAAGGATATCTAGACATGGGATGATCTTACACAAAAATTCATAAGAAATTATGTGTACAACATCGACATGGATACCTCTATCACTAGCTTGTGCAATCTCACACAAGAAGATTCTGGTGAGACATTTATTCCATTCTTTCAAAAATGGAGAAGCCTCACTAGTCAATGTCACATTGACATCCTCGAAAGGGAAAAAGTTGACATGTTTGTCCAAACACTTCTAGGGCCCCTAAAATTTGCATTGCAAATACATTGTTGCACAAACTTCACATAATTAGTTGAAAAAGAGGTCCAAATTGAGAAAGCCCTTATCGCAAAGGGAGAACTAAGATATGGTTCCAAAAAAAAAAACGTCAATCCACCCACCGACAAAAACAAATATTGGGTTAAAAATAAGCACGTTACAAATGACGGTGTTGTCAATGCCAAGACTGCAAACACTATAGGTCCTGTATTGGCCCTGAAAGGGGTTCAACAACAAAACAGACCAACAACGACATTGACACCTCCTCCCAATACTTCTTCAAACAACCAAAGCAGTCAAAACAATCAAGGACAATACCGTCAGATGAGACAATTTCCTAGGGGTTACACATACACCCATTTGGGTGAACCCATTGAAGAAGTCCTTAAGAAATGCCTCCAGCATGGGGTCATCATACTTCCAAAACCAAAATCGTATGACCCAGGATAATTCAAACCAGCATGGTGGAATGACAATACACTTTGCAAATACCATCGAGCAAAAGGGCATACAACCTCTAACTATCGACAATTGAAAAACATAATACAAGATCTTATCGAAAGTCACAAAATTGAAGTAGGTGGTTCACAATTCGCCTCCAATTCAGATCATACTATCCACAAGAATCCATTGCAGGACCATGGTTCTCATAATGCTTCCACTTTAGGTCCACAAAATCAAGCTAACTTCACCCGAGTCAAGTACGACTATTTTGGTGGACCTATTATAAACAATGTTTGAACTGACAATGAATACATCAATACCATTACGGTTAGAAGAGCACCCCAATGTAATGCTACTACTCAAAGTGGCAAGGTCACTATAGATAGTCCACCTCCTGCTAGACAAGCCAAAATCACTATACTAGGCCCATCTGCTAAACAATCACAACCTGCTCCATCTGCTAAACATCCAAAACCTGTCCCAACCACACAGCAATGGAAACCCAAAAGTCAATTCAACCTCATCGACCAGCTAGGAAAGATGCCTGTGCAAATATCTATCCTTGAGCTGCTTCGTATCTCTCCCGTGCACAAATAAATCCTAGATAAAACTCTCCTAGAGTCATCAGTCCCCAAGGACATCAATGTCAATCAATTTGAAACTATGGTGGGATATCTCACTATACCGCCACACGTCACATTCTCAGATCAAGATTACTCATCACATAAAACCAACCACAATGACGCATTACACATAGAAACTTTTTTCCACAAGCACAAAGTTAGACGGGTTTTAGTAGATGGTGGAGCAGGATTGAATATATGCTCTCTCAAACTGGTTAAGGCTCTAGGGTTCTCTGATGCGTGCGTAGACCCAACAAAAAGTATAGTGATCAAAGCATACAGTGACGAGGAACACTCTTCACGTGGTGTTATCTCTCTCCCAATCAGAGTGGGACCGGTCATCGTGGACACGACTTGACAGGGCCTGGATTTGGAACTATCATATAACATATTGCTAGGTCATCCATGGATTCACACCTTAAAGGCTGTTCCATCTACATACCATTAATGCCTAAAGTTTCCTTTTGACGGTACAGAAGTAACCATATACGGAGACCTTGACCCTTTCCAATATTGTACAAACTTAAGGGGAATCTCTGAAAACTAAGTACCTATTAACTGAGAAGCACCTGGCTCCTCGTCATCCAAGTATTCGACCCTTCCACACTCACGTCATCTTCCACATCCACTCCATCCATGTCTTCTGCCATACCACCACCTTCCACTAGCCCTAAGACTGAATCCACTGTCAAAATCTAGGACCTTGGCTGTGGAGAATTCAAACTGCACATAGCATACAACATAACAACAATGCCCAGGTTTCCCAAGGACTATGGTCGGCCATGTTTTAGAATGGAACCTCAGGAAACCTTCAGAGTTCCATTGAATACAATTTTTATCAATTGGGGAGACATGAGTGAGGAAGACCTTACTGACATCATAGGATGGATCTATAAGGATACTGTCACACTACCCCTATTACTAATTCAAATATATGGCAAAGGTTATGACATAATGAAGGCCAAAGGCTACGATGGTACTAGTGGCCTAGGAAAAAATAAAACTAGTCGAAGGGAACCCATAGAAACTTTTCAAATTCTGAAGTATCTTGGATTAGGGTTTGGATCACCCAACAATGAAAATTGACATACCTCTGGACTTTCAAATGAATGAGTACATGCTTCAAATAGTGTCGAGACTACTAGGGAAACCCTCACCGAAACAGACTCCCATGAGTGGGAATTTGGCTCAGAACGATCCCTAAGTGACTGTTGTCTTGATGATTTGTTTGTCGAACCAGGGGAACTGACCTTTGAACAATGGTTTTGGCAAACATTCAAAATTGAACAGGCACCAAATAGTCAAAGTCCTACTACCACCTCCCATGTCGTACAACACTCGTCATATGAACCCCATCAGTCCAATCCATCTGAGGTATCAAACGACATTAACAACCAGGGCTCTAAAACCTTCACTCCCTATTTTGACAATGAATATGACACTAGTGAAGGAGAATATTGGATAGAGTCCGATGTCGAGTTGGATGATGATAATCTCATATACAACATCACGGAATCTATCTACATGTTGTCCACATCCTCACCACAATTTACAAGCATTGACAATGGCATTTCCTTAGTTTACCTTGAGCTAGTCGATTGGGACCAACAAGGACTGCCAGTGCTAGATACATTTCAGAATGATGAGGCAATTATTGAATTTATGGGACTGTGAGAAGGCATACCCAGTGGGGACCACAAATCTGGATTTTCCATTGATTTAGACTGCACCGCATACTTCAGCGAGACTATTCAGTCCTATAGTCGCAAAAGTAAAAATAAAGTAAAAAATGAAACGTCTCTGGGTGAAAACCGAAAGGCACCTCTTGATGATAAAATAGTAAAAATAAAGGACATATCTACGGGTGAAAGCCTCTCTGAGGCGCCCAAAGATGGAGGACTGGACTTTCTCCCCGTGCAATAGGAGAAATCGGCTATGCTTATTAAGGACACAATAGAGGATAACATTTCAACTGTAGAAGACCCCAAGATGGTCCTATTTGCGGCATCATTGATTGATGAAGAGAAACCAGAATTTCATAAATTCTTTGTAGAACGAAAAATAAATTTTGCATGGTCCTATGCGGACATGTCAGGATTGGACCCAGAACTAGTTTTGTATCATCTACCACTATTACCTAATCCTAAACCAGTCAAGTAGAAGTTGCACAAAATGCACCCCCAAGTTGCCCTATTGGTCAAGGTTGAGTTAAAGAAATTGCTAGATGTTGGATTCATAAGGTCTATTGACTACGCTGAGTGGATTTCTAATCCGGTCCCGGTCACAAAGCTAAATGGGTTGATGTGTGTATGTACAGCTTTCTGAGACCTAAATAAAGCATGTCCAAAGGATGACTTTCATTTTCCAAACATTGACATCATAGTGGACCTTACAACAGGATATGAGATGCTATCCCTCATGGATGGTTTCTTCGGTTATAATCAAATCCGTATTGCTCCCGAGGATCAACACAAAACGACATTTACTTGCCCATGGGGTACATACTGTTGGAATGTCATGCCCTTCGGTCTCAAAAATGTAGGTGCCACATATCAAAGGGCTATGACCACGATCTTCCATGACATGATGCACAATGTAATGGAAGATTATGTAGATGACCTGTTGGCCAAATCAGCAACTAGGAAAGATCATTTGAAGGTACTCGACATAATTTTCAAGAGACTTGAAGAGTACAAAGTTTAGCTACATCCTAAGAAGTGTGTTTTTGGGGTCACATCAGGTAAACTCTTGGGGTACATAGTTTCCTGAAGAGGCATAGAGGTCGATCTAGCAAAGGTGAAAACAATCATAGACATTCCTCCACCCAGAGGGATCAGTGAACTCTGAACTCTACAAGGCAGAGTACAATCTATTCACCGTTTCATAGCCCAATTGGTAGATAAGTGTCACCCATTCTAGTATTTGTTGCGCAAAGGTGTCCCCTTTGTATGGATAGATAAATGTAAAGAGGCCTTCCAGCAAATAAAAGATTACCTGCTATCAACACTAGTCCTCATGCCGCCCATTCATGGAAAGCCGTTGATTCTATACATCTCGACTACTAGTTCAGCACTGGGGGCATTGCTGGCCCAAAATGATCATGAAGGAAAAGAAAGAGCAATCTATTACATCAGTCGCACACTGATAGGGTATGAGTTGAACTACACATACATTGAATGTGCATGCCTTGCTGTTGTCTTTGCATCCCAAAAACTATGACACTATATACTCAGTCATCAGACATAGTTGGTCACCAAGATTGATCCACTGAAATATCTCTTAAGTCAGGTGGCATTAACAGGCTGGCTGGAAAAATGGGTCATGATACTAAGTGAGTATGACATACAATATGTCAAGTGTAAGGTAATAAAAGGGTAGGTAATAGCAGATCAGCTAGCAAATGCACCAATCCAAGTCACTCATCCACTAGTAACTGATTTTCCTGATGAGTCCATTTTTCATGCAGAACCGGTGGCACCATGGAAGCTATATTTTGATGGGTCTCATACTGGTCATGGCTCAGGCGCTGAAATCTTGTTTATCACACTACAAGGGGATTCAATTCCTATGTCATTCCGGATTGCCTTCCCTTGTACAAATAACATTGCCAAATATGAAGCACTAGTCACAGGTCTCAAGTTGGCAATTAAATGGAAAATTCAGATGTTGTTTGTATTTGGGGATTCCCAGCTCGTGATCAACCAAGTGAATGATGACTATGAAACAAAGGACGAGAAGTTGCTTCCCTACGAGAGGATGGTGGGCAGTTTCCTGACATACTTCCAATTGATTTCTTTTGAACAAATCCCCAAGGCACAGAATAAGGCAGCTGATGCAATGACTACTATTAGTTCTCTCTTAGACATCCCTAAAAATGTGTCACAATTTGAGTTCTTAGTAGAACAACTCTTGATACCATCATATGATATCCTAGAATCAGAAATGGTTTGCGAGCTTGTTGGTCCCAACTCTCCCTAGTATCAGGACATTTACGACTACCTTAAGTCTCAAACCCTCCCACTAAACTTGTCCAATAACCAAAGGAAGTCCTTCATTAGGAAATCTGAAGGTATGCCATTGTTAGTGACACCCTTTACCGCCGTAGTTTCGATGATACCCTCCATTAGATGTCTTGACACCGACGAAGCATGTACGACCTTACAAGAAGTGCATGATGGTATATGCTATCTCATTCAAGTGGTCCTACTCTAGCTAAGAAAGTAATGAGACTCAGAGTATTATTGGCCGACAATGGAAAAAGATGCAATTGAATATGTCAGGACTTGTTGCAAATGTCAAATTCAGAGTGATTTGGTCCATGCTCTAGCACAAGAACTTCGGTCGATCACTTCTCCTTGGCCCTTTGCTCAATGGGGACTCGATCTCATGGGTAAGATTATCCAACCTCATCCAACGACCACAAATTCATTATTACCGCCACTGAGTATTTCACAAAGTTGATTGAAGCCATCCCATTGACATATATTACTGCAAACAAATATCAAAGTTCATCCTCAACTACATCATTTATCGTTATGGCCTTCTGCAATCCATCATCACTGACAACAGACGTCCGTTTAAAAACCAAGACATACGTGAGTTATGTGAGAAATTCCATATCCAACACCACTTTTCATCTCCATACTACCCACAAGGAAATGGCCAAGCTGAGGCATCCAATAAAACCATTGTCAAAATTCCCAAAAAGACTATCAATGACACTGGCCGTGACTGACACATACAACTCAACCCTGCTCTGTGGGCTTACCGAACTAGCATTCGTACGCCTACAGGGGCCACCCCATTTGCCCTAGTCTTTGGTGCTGAGGCCATCTTACCCATTGAGGTCAAAATTCATTCACTACAAGTCTCCCTGAAGGGTCTAACTAATGAAGAAGAGTACCGACAATCACGCTTGCACGAGATGGAAATGCTGGAAGAAAGATGCAAAATTCACTAAACCATCTCCAAGCATATCAAAACCATCTTTGTCACAACTACAATAAAAAGGTTATGGTCAGAAATTTTGACATTGGCGACCTAGTTCTCATGTAGAACCCCAAGAACCAAGTAGACAGAGAAAATCCAGGAAAATTTGAACCAAACTGGCTAGGTCCATGCATTATCATATCTTCTTTTGGTTCTAGAGCTTATCAACTGGAAACTCCAGATGGAGAACAATTGATAGAGCCCATCAATAGTTTAAATCTCCAAAGGTTCTACGCATAGCATTAGAGGATGGAGCTGCAAACCATAAAATACAAAAAATTAAAAAATTAAAAAATCGTCACCCTGATGAAAATCTGGCAAACAGGCGTCTTGGTGACACTAA
>VDFB02353269.1:0-28547 GCA_007258455.2 Sequoia sempervirens
AGAGTAAGATTCAAGATGACCTTGCCACGCATGGTAAAATCATTTCATCTTGGTATGAATTTACTTTTTCTTTAAAGAAACAGTTTTATCCTTTGGGTTATATGCAACAAGTTGTTATGGAATGGAAAAATCTAAGATTGGGTAAAGGACAAATAGTGCAAGAGTATACATAGGTATTTAGGAAGAAATCACTTACTCTTGGCATTCCTCTTTATACACAAGAAACTTTATTAAAGTATATAGGTGGTTTACATTCACATTTGAAACATACAATCCTGATGTTTAATCCATCTAACTTTGATGAAGTGTGTGTACAAGAAACCCATATTGAAGAAGGTGAAAGGAGCATAAGTTTTAGTTCAAAGAAGGAATATGTTCCTCCAACTGAAGGCAATAAGAAGGGTAAGGAGAGGAAAGTAGCTACTGTGAAGAAAGAGGAAGGTGAAAAGCCTACTTGTTAACATTGTCAGAAGAAAGGGCACTGTAAATGTAAACAAATCTTTAATCAAATTGGGAGACTAAGGGACTTATGAAAATTCTAAGTGTAAGAATACTACTCAAACTTCTATGTTCAGATTTTCAATTTCCAGATTTGAATTTCTTATTTTGAATGTGCTGATTGCAGAACATTATTCCATTTCTATGTTTGCATATCAAAGAAGGATCCACCATAAATAAGAGAGGAGACCCGCCCCTAAGAGGCACGTCTCATGAGAGGACGTGTCTCCACAAGTGGAGACACGTCCACTCATGGGACGTGTCCCTTAGGGCGCGGCTTATGATAAAGTCGTTTATCATTGTTTAGTATAACTCATATATACCCTTCTACAAGGTGGCGGATGAGTAAGTAAATTCCGATTAATGAAATGCAGAATATAACATCATATATAATTCGAATTTTATATGTATGCTCATAAATTCGATTAAATGTTTTTCCAGAAATATTTCAATATAAATGATAAACTTTGATCAAGTATGAATGATGATGATGCTTACAGCAATCGTCATTCATATTTGACCGAAGCTATCATTCATTAACACTCCCTCTTAGCTAGGGAAGATATTTCAAATCAAATAAGTAGAGATATCACCTTAACACGTGATATCTAAGACATGGTATGATTTCTCAATATTGTCAAGTCACGTGACATTCTTCATAACATATCTTTATTATGGTATGTGCACTGACATCAAGTCACATGATGTCTACCATAATTCATGGCATATCCACGGATATAAATATCCACCATGATTATCTCTTAAGGATCACAATGATCTAAAAATGATATCAAGTCCCATGATATCAATCAAAGTGTCCAAGAGATACTATCATGACATGTCCATAGATATCAAGTCACATGATATCTATCATGATAGTTTATCATTATAGAGTCGTCACTTTACAATGTCAAATACAAGTGCTCATTATTAGAAAAATCATCACCTTTCAATAATGTACATAGGGGGAGTAGGCCCATAAATTCATGGAGTCACACACATGACAAAAGAGTTTACACATTAAACATCTTTATATATTAGTACAATTTATAAACAATTTGTATTTCAAACATAAATAACAAATTACATTTCAACCATACCAAGTTTCTTCCTGAAGTGCTATGCCTTGATTCGAGAGAGAGGCTTGGTGAGAATGTCTGCAGTTTGATCATTTGTATTCTCATTTTAAGTAGAAGGAAGTTCATGTGGCATTTCATCAGGATGCTCCCTCTGAATCTCAGGAGCAGGTTCCATTTCAGGTACTCTAGGGGAATAGGTTTCTATCTCACTAGAACTTCTTGCCCTCTTGAATGTAATGTCTTCTTCAAAGATGACATCTCTGCTCAATTCAATTTGTTTCTTCCCAGGTATGAATATCCTATAGGCTTTGGAGGTTTCACTATAACCCTCAAATACTCCCTTCTTTCTAGAAGGTTCTAGTTTGAATCTCTTCTCTTTGGGCACATGTATATAGACAGGACAACCAAAAATCCTAAAATGACTAATGTCGGGTTTTGTGCCATTAAAGGCTTCTTCAGGAGTTTTGATATCAAGATGAGAATGAGGACATCTATTTTGGATATAGACAACAGTCCTAGAGGCTTCTACCCAGAAAGAAGTTTCAATGTTTTGGTCAAGTAGCATTGCCTTAGTAGCTTCTACAATGGTTCTATTTTTTCTTTCAGCAACCCCATTTTGATTGAGGGTTGTAGGCAACTGTGAACTCCCTCTTAATTCCAACACTCATGCAAAATTCCTTAAAAATCTCAGAGGTGTATTCTTTCCCATTGTCTGTCCTTAAGGTTTTTATTTTCTTTCTAGAGAAGTTTTCAGTAAGGGCTTTGAACTCTTTGAACCTTTTAAGGATTTCTATTGACTCTTTACACTTAAGGAAATAGATCCAGGTTTTCCTAGAGAAGTCATCTACAAATATGACATAGTATAGAAATCCTGCTTTAGAAGGTACAGACATGGGTCCACATAAATCAGAGTGAACCAGTTCTAACACATTAAGGGTTTTACTCAAGCTATTCTGAAAGGATCCCTTTGTATTCTTTCCTAGGGCACAACCTTTACAAGTTCCCTCATGAGATGGTTTTAGCTTGGGTAAGCCTGTAACAAGTTTTTCCATAGAAGGTAAGGCACGGAAATGAATGTGTCCTAATATTCTATTCCAAATTTCATTTGTATCAACAAAGTCAAGGGTAAGGGATTGTTTAACCTCAGTGTATAGTTTGTAAAGGTACCCTTGTCTTATGCCTATGGTTAAAGCTTTCTTGATAAATGAGTTCTTAGGCCATACTAGAACTTTCCCATCCATAAATGTAACTCTATAACCATTGTCTTCAAGGGCAGAGATGGATATAAGATTTCTCTTTATTCCAGGTACAAATAAGACTCCAGTGAGTTGTAGAGAAACCCCAGATTTCAACTTGATGGAACATGTTCCAACCCCTTTTACAAGGTATGCAGAATAATCCCCGATGGTTACTTCTTCATCAAACTTTTCAGTCATAGAGTCCAAGTGTTCTCTAAACCTTGTGATGTGTCTGGAGGAACCACTATCAATTACCCAATTTTGAGTGTTGTCAGATACTTGACTAGAAAGGGCTGTATAGAACACAAAGTTCTCAGATTCATGATCTGGGTTTGAATTTCCTACTTTGGCAAAGGATGCTTGTTGTTTAGTTCTATCAGGGCATTTCATTGCATAGTGGCCATACTGATCACATATAAAGCATTGTACTTGAGAGATATCTTTCTTCTTATAAGATTCATTTCCATTGGAACTTCTCTTTCTTTTAAAAGATCCTCTCTTGTAGGATTTTTTCTTACTCCTCTTATTAGATGTGTGGAGAACATGAATTTCTTCATCTATGTGTTTTTGTTTATTCTCTTTAAGGATCATCATGATTCTAAATTTCCATGATGTGAAGTTGTCTGTTCCTGCAAGGCGATCTTCAAATCTGATCACACTTGACATTATGAAGAATGTGATGTGAATTCAATTTTAGAAAATATGAATTTTCTAGAGAAAACTGATTTTAGATTTGTTTTGGATTCACACAACTTGGCTCTGATACCATGTAAATGTAAACAAATCTTTAATCAAATTGGGAGACTAAGGGACTTATGAAAATTCTAAGTGTAAGAATACTACTCAAACTTCTATGTTCAGATTTTCAATTTCCAGATTTGAATTTCTTATTTTTGAATGTGTTGATTGCAAAACATTATTTGATTTCTATGTTTGCATATCAAAGAAGGATCTGCCATAAATAAGATAGGAGACCCACCCCTAAGAGGCACATCTCATGAGAGGACGTGTCTCCACAAGTGGAGACACGCCCACTCATGGGATGTGTCCCTTAGGGTGCGACTTATGATAAAGTCATTTATCATTGTTTAGTATAACTCATATATACCCTTCTACAAGGTGGCGGATGAGTAAGTAAATTCTGATTAATGAAATGCATAATATAACATCATATATATAATTCAAATTTTATATGTATGCTCATAAATTCGATTAAATGTTTTTCTAGAAATATTTCAATATAAATGATAAACTTTGATCAAGTATGAATGACGATGATGCTTACAGCAATCGTCATTCATATATGACCGAAGCTATCATTCATTAACATGCACATAGATGAAAAGTGTTGGAAAATGCATTTGGAATTGAAGCCAAAGTGGTTTAAGGATTGTAAAGGAAAGAAAAATGTTGTCATTGTCATTTAGGATCTTGGATCAGATTCTAATGATGAAACAAAGATAACAGTTGTGGGTTTGAAAGGTAAATCTTTTGTTGGTAATGATTTTGTCACTAATGTTTTATGTGCTTCCACTTCTAAAAGTCATGTTGTTCTTGAAGATAGCAAAAGATGTGAATTGTTTCATATAAGAGTGATTTCTAAGAACACTAAGATTGATACCCTAATAGATAGTGGGTCCCAAGTTAATATAATTTTAGAAGAAGTTGTTAAACAATTGGGATTGAAAAAAATCTACATAAGAAACCTTATCCATTAGGTTGGGTGTGGAATGATAACAGATTGTGAGTAACTAAGCAATGCAATCTAAGATTTGCAATAACATCTAAGTTTATATATGAGGTTGAATTTGATGTGGTTCCACTTGATATCTGTGGGATTGTGTTGGGTATCCCATACTTATATGATAGAAAAGCAATATTCTACAGGGAACATAATCAATATCACTTGTTTAAGGAAGGACTCGAATACATTGTGCATTCTCATCAAATTAAGATTGATAAATATTTTGTGACAATGGGACAATTGGAAAGGGTAGTTAATGCAAGCAATAATTTGGCACTTATGTCTATACCACAAGAAGTGTCATTGCATAAAAGCATATCTAATTCTAAGGTTGTTCTAGTTATGAAAGACAAGCATGATGTTGGTACATTCTTTTTTCTCATCCACAAATTTAGTTTTATTATTCAGCCTTCTACTTTTTAGCAGTGTATGGTTGGTAGCGGCAACACTGAATGTGGATGTGTATATGGCTAATGCACTTAACAATATTAGTGTAGTTTTGATTCTTGTTATGATGAGTTAGATGTACAGGTTCCAAGAAGGAAGGACAGATGATACTGGGCAAGTGGGGTGACATTTCCCTAGCTCAAAGTGTATATAAAACAAGATTTTTGGAGGTCCAAAAGCTTCTTAGCGGGGAGGAATGATCTAGGTGGATCTAGAAAACCTAAAAAAATCTCACAGTCTCAGAATCTCTTAGAACTGACATCATTGTGTAGAGCTCGCTAACACAATTCTGACACAACTGGAATCAGGTCAAAAGGAGGTCGTAGGCAAGAGTTATGCTCAATCAAAATTGGTCAAATTGGTGAACCAGGGGGCCAGATAGGAAAAAAAGGAAAAAAATTGATTGTCACAAAAGTGGTCAAAATCAACATCGTCGCGAAGAGCTTGTCAAGACCTTTCCAACGGTGTTCATTTCATCAAAAACAAAGACTGTATGCCAAAGCTACACCAAGTCAAAGTTTTAGTCAAAATGATGATGTCAGCATGTAACGTGGCAGTTGACTGGATGGTGACATGGAAATTGTTGGTGATGTGGCAAAAATATCAAAAAATTCATGTACACCATGCTTTATTTTTGAAAAAAAAAGTGGTGGAAGTTTATTCCACAAAATCCATTTGGTGGGATCAGATTTTGTGGGATCCAAATCTCCTAAAAATAAAAAAGATTAACTCATAAAAAAAAACCAAATGAGCCCGTGAATAGGTTTTAAGGGCTTAAGCAAATTAAATTGTTTTTTTTTATGAGGAAGTTATTTTTTTTTAACGGGTTGTGTCATATTTAAAGCATATTCTAGCCCGATTTATTAACAAAATAACTTTTTATGGTTATTTTAACCCCTTAAATTGTTATGAAGCCTAATTAAAGGCCAAAAGGGGTTGAACAAAATATTTAAAAGGGGTTAATTTGTTTGAGGGGAGTTATTTTATTTATTATGGTGGTTTTAAACCCCATATGCAAAATTATGTATAAAAGGGGGTTAGGTGTGTGAGTTTTTCATTCAGGTGTTTTGAGAGAAAATTTTATGCTCTTTTGAGGAATTTTTGGAGAACTTTACAAGGTGATATTACACCAAGAATTGTAAAAAAATTGAGAGTGAGATTGTGAGGAGACTATTGCAAGCTTGAAGAATTGTAAGAAGGAATTTTCAAGTGCTTGGCAATCTTAATAAATTGGTCCAATGTCGAGAAGCAGACTCAGAGACGTGGTCCTAATCGGATGAACTTCGTTATCAAGCATGATATCTCTTTTTCTCTCCCATCTCCTAATTTTCTTCAGTATTTTAATTCTTTGAGTTTCCAATTTATGTTCATTAATATATATTTTTTTTGGATAAAGTATTAAGTGTACCTAGTTTACTCCCTCAATGGTTAAGATTCAAAAACACATAATTTTGTTGGATCAGGGTAAAATATGTAGTTGAGAGTAAAGTGTAAATTATTTTCTATCTCTTTAATTATAGATCAAAGGGATTACTACCCAAAAGAAAGAAGGGCTCACTACCAATGTCTCACTGCTAGATTACAGAAAAGAAGAAAGAAGGATGTGACAATGAGAAATCAATCTCAATGCAATAGAAAATTCCACCACATCATCACCAACACATTCATAGTCTTTCTAAAGATTGTGGACACCTTCTTCTCACTCCTTCTAGTAGTCTAACTCATTGAATCTTGCACTGCACTTCAAAAATTTTGTACTTCAGAAATATACAATTCACATCACATCCACTACACATAAATCCTCCATGAACACAACACTTATTTTTACCTTCTTCAACCTTGAAAACATTCTCCAAGGTCAGCTTTACACCTCAACCATGCAAACTCAAATTAGGTTAGTACCAAAACATTCCTGTGGTGGAAAGGAATGAAGCTAGACCACATCACACCTTAACTTGGACCTTAATCCACTCATACATGCCAAGCCACTTCCACAATCATCGAAGAAAATCCATAATTAGTGTTAACACCCAAGGTCGACTGAACCCATGTAAACACCATTAAAAAATTAAGTACATGCTTTATTTAATCTCGAGATCATTTGGGGACAAAAAATGTCACTTGAAAAAAATCTAGAATATTCCACAAACACCTTGAAATCCAAAAAATTCCTTCACAACAACTATCACCTGAAGAACAAACTCATCATGTACACCTAGTTAACCTTTCACATACTGTAACTCAAGAAACTAACTTGCGAAGCACCAAACCACAAACAACTTCAACTAAAGGTAGATATGACCCTTATCAACACACTTCTAGCACTGCAAGACTAGAAACCAAGTTGTGGAGAAATGCAAAGCAAAACTATTTCTCCCAAACACCACTGCAATACACAATTCACACACTAGTGAACACAACTTTCTTTGTACAAGGATCCAAACCGAAAAAATTTGGATATAACACTTATGAACCACTTTGATCAACATATTTGAACTACACAAGTAGAGCTTTAGTACAAAATAAATGTGAAGCAAAACCAGAACACCGCTCTATATGCCAAAACACCTCTACAACACACTATTTTCTCTTTTATTTAAATTTTCTCAAAATCACTTGGAATCCAAGCACCACAAACAAATTCTCATCATGAAAAAACTAACTACAACATAGCAACTCAACCATATACATTCTTATCAAAGAAACACTAGAGGTTGACACCAGTAGCACCTACTAATGACAACATAATGAAACTAATGAAAGAATCACCACAACTTCTCAACCATCAGTAGACTTCTAACAATCACCAACAATATGAACTAGTTGACATTAATGAAAACACAATCAAAAGTCTACTGAAATCAATGACAACACCAACTACTCATACTTGCAACAATAATTACTTTTTAAATAAATTATGAGGTTTTAAATAATTTAATCCATAAGTTAATCAACTAATTCCACATAAATAATAATTCATATTTGACTTATTATAGCAATAATTTTATAGTTGACCAATTTGTAGACAATAGAGTAAAATCTTCATTATTTTAGCTCTCAATCATTGCCAATATATCATTAATGAATTCTTAATGATAGAGATAAATAATACCTTTAGCCATACTAATGCCATGTCATTCTTTTGAAAATTTCTAAACACATTTAGAATCAGTCAACTAAATTTTACTAATTTCTAAACACATTTAAAAATCAATCAACTAGTGAAAGAAGGATAGAAGGATAACTCAATGTGACCCCTCAGGGACTACTTCCTACACATAAGTATAATATATGTCCCCTAATAGGAGAGGTAAAATAAGGATATGAATCTCTCCCACAAAGAAAGAGATTATGTGCCAATAATGAATTATTTAAGGAAAAACATGATCCATTTCCTATAAACAACAATTATCCCTTTAGAAAGAAATAGATCCACTGGTGATTGGAGAAGCCATTCCTAAAATATGGAAGAATAAGGAATCTAATCAGAATGACGTGTGCCACTAAACATTTCTCAAATATCCACATGTTGAAATGAGGTGATATCAATCTAGAATCATGTGAAGACTAATGTATAAAAATATAAAAAGATGATTAAGATGACTATCCAACATCGATGATGTGGATGTTCAAAAAGAGGAGATGAATGTCCTCAAATTAATCCTCTAAATTTTTAATTTGAGACTCTACAAATAAGTATGATGTATTCAAGATATGAATTCCAAGTACCTATGTTTGGAAGATTATGAATGTATTGATATACTAAACCAATAGTGGACAAGGATGTGGTAATGTCAAGATGATCAAGAAAAACAAAATATAGAGATTGGGTCTCAATATAAAGAGTGGGAACATGAATACAAGTATCTGAACCATCTGAATATGCAAGACCTATAATATACTCAAGATCTTCTAAAGTATCATCATCGAAGGGTATGAAAAATACATCTACAAAAGGAATGAGACAATTTGTAGTAGGATCTTATAGGAATGGAGAGATATGAGGGTCTCCATGGATCTCCTAAATTTGAGTCCAAAGTGGGTGGGGATAATCAATGTCTAATAAATCACACATGTAGTGTCATGATAAACAATAGAACAAATTGCTTCTACCACATGATCACTGATAATACCCCATGTTGAATAAATCCTTGGTGTGCTTGGTGTAAATATGAATCCATACAAATAAGCAAAAAGATCAAGCCACTTGAGATGTCTCAAGATGTCATTTTATAAGAATCATAGTTATCATTTTCTAGGATGAACATAAAACCATGATTCTTACTCAAATAAAAAAATCATACACTAATAATCTCAACACTTGTAAAGAAAATCAAATGAAGACATATCATGCAAATATATCCTTTCTAGGTGCCAAGACATCCAAGTAATTAATAAATTATGAAATTACAAAAAAATGAATAACATGTTGATCCAAGTGGATCTCGAGAACCTAAAAATTGAACTGTTCAAGATACCCCCAAAATCAACACCATGTCGAAGTGCTCAGAAAATTGGAATTAATGCAACTTGAACAGGTGAAAAAGGAGTTCATATGTTCAAGTTATGGCCAACCAAAATTTGGTCAAACCAAGTACAAGGGGCCAGTCAGGAAGGCAAAAAATTTGACTGACTCATAATCAATAAAAAATGATGTTGAATCGAAGGGATCGATGACACAAACCCAACGATGCTCATTTCATCAAAATCTGAGCTCATATGTGAAAACTATAGTGAGTCAAAGTCTAGTCAAACCTTGCAACTAGACAGGTATTTTTAGGTGAAAAATTGATCATCTCAAAATTCATCAAAAATAGTGTCAAAATGAAGAATTCATCACCACAATCTCAACGATGCTTGTTTCGTCAAAAACGAAGCATGTACGCAAAATATATGGCTAGTCAAACTTTGCAATTGACCAAGTTCAACAAGTGGTACAGGTGATGACATCATCATGATGTCAGCATGTTGACACAATAGATCCATAGCATATGGACATGAAATGGACCGATTAGAATGTGACATGTGTCATTCCATATTGCTGAGGTGGCATATGACATGACAACTCATACCATGATGTGGCGTCTAGTTGGCAGATGATGTGGCATCCAGTTAGCAGATGACATGGCAGTTTGAGTTGGCAACTGACATGGCACTTCAACCTCCAATCTTTGGAAAATAGCTTGTTGACATGTGGCATCCAATATATGATGCCACAGGGCATTGTCTTCGGTGAGCAAGAATTGTTAGTTTATTTTTACCACCAAAATAATTGATGGGGGTCAAACCCACGATCCCCACATTCTAAGCCACCACCCGCAACCATCATGCCAATGGTTTGTCCCTTACCCAATATGGGAACCGATTGGTAATATCTTTTAAAATAATTTAAACTGCTTTTAAAAATGGAAGCGGTGGGGTTTCAACCCTCGATCGTTGGGCACCAAAAGGTAAGGCTTGTCACCACGCCATTTGTGGTGTTTAAAATATATAAGGCACTAGTTCTATTTAAAGAACAGTTAAGGCCAAAAACTAAACTAAATAACCAAATGGTTATTAGTTAGGGTCTAAATAAAATAAAAACAAAACCCCCTAACAATCAAAAGCTTGAATAAACAATAAATCAAGGGCATTATAAACCAAAATTAAATGTTTTGTTGAATAAGGGGAAATTGGTTTTGATTTTTCCTTATGGGGGGTAAATGGCCAAAATTTTGGGTTGTAACCAAATGGGGCCAAATTTTTCTATAAAAGGAGGATGTGAGGAAGGAACAAGACATCCCAATTCATCGAGCTCATTCAGATCAACTCATTGATCAAAGCATTTGAAGTATGCTTTTAGGTTGATCAGTCAGGATCTAGAGATGAGTCATCCAAGTGATGAAATTTTGCAGAGCAACCTGAGAGAAGGATTGGAAACTTGGAACTCTATACAAAAGGTTGTGCCTGTAGGAGCATCATTTAGAGTCCAATTTTAAGACTTTTCTCTTGCAAGGTTGTAGGGGACTTCTGCATGTGTACATCCAATGTCAAGTATAACCAAGATGTTTTTGATACTTGACTATATTCTAGAATGATGAATTTAGTTTTTGTAATTGAGGAAAAGTACCTCCATTGCTAGTTCACATTCAATTGACGCTTAAAGAACTAGAAATGCATTTGTTGTTGTTTTTGGAAGCACTTGTTTAGTGTGGATTCAGGAAGTGATTGTAGGGCTTTGAAACTTCCTCTGCAGTGAGAGCTTTCTCTATGCTGTTAGAAGACTAGATGTTGTAAGCAATTTATAGATTCAACATTAATGGAAAATTTATCATGCTTATTGAGCAGATCCAGAGACATAGCCTAGAGAGGTGAACTCTGTAATCAAACATGTCTTTGATCTTATGGTTTTTTTTTTTTTATGATGGTTTATGTTTTATTCTACATTTAAGCTAAGTTAAATTGGTTAAGTGAAAAGGAACTAATCAAGGAGCTCAGAAGATTGATGGATTAAGTTTACAAATTGGATTCAAACCATTAATTAAAGATCTTGGCAAAGATTTGAGATTAAGTAAGTTAAGCAATTGATTTCAAGTATGATTAAATCAAGAACTTAGTTGAGTAAGCAGACTCTAGAGTTTTTTAGATCAAGTGGTATCAAAGCCATTTTTAAGCTCAAGTTTTGTTAAAGTGACCAGTTTGACAAGTTTTTTAGTTAGCTCAATGTGCTCAATTTGCTTAATTAAGTAGATCACCAGTATATGCAAGTTTTTCATTTTGATCAATTTGATAGTTTGATGGTTTGCAAGTTTGCAAGTTTAACAGGTGTACATCCAAGAACAAGGGGAATCTTCCAAGGTGACAATGTTTGCATCCATGATGGATGACTTCTTTTCCATGAAGAGGATGATCAAAGCACTCCACCAGGATAAGTTCGAGAGGCTTCAAGAGCTCAAGGAAGCCAATCAACATCTCTAGATGGAAAATGCTAAGTTAAGGAGTTTCCCTGAAGACTTGGAAGATAAGAAGAGGAAATTACACTTGATGTTGTAGAGTGTTGTAGAGGAGAAGATGGGAGAATGTTCTGCTCTAAAGATTCCTCCTAGTATTGAAGATCTTGACATTTTTTACTTTTTTTCTGCACTCAAAGGATTCCTCATATGTCCCCTCACACATCCTAATAGTTTGGAGGCTTCATCTGCAATAGTTCAGAAGGAGCCTTTGGAAAACAAGCAAGAAGTTGATTAAGTGACAAAGAAGGTAATAAATGGAGTAATTTCAATTCCTTCCTTTAACCATGAAGATGCTTTTGTAGCATTTGAAAAACATACCAAGGGTATTGGTATGAAGTTGCTAACGAATATGGGCTACAGAGGGAAAGGCCTTGGAATTCATGGCCAAGGAATAGCTAGTCCCATAAAAGCAATAGAACGGCCTCATTATATAGGATTGGGTTACGATAGTGAAGAAATTAGAGAATGTTCCAAAACCATGTTTGTGAGAGGTCAAGTTGAAGGTGAACCATACTATGGTAATGATAATGACTACAAATAATCTCTTGGAAAAGATGAATCTGATGGAGGAAAGTCTAAGGTAGATCACCTTGAACAGTTGGGCATGGAACCTGAAAAAGGAAAAGCGGGTTCTCCTAAGCAGTGCAGTGCTCAAGATGGTCAAGGGAAATCCAAAGGTGATGAATACGTTAAATCTATTGTTGATTTTGAAATTACTAATTCTTTTGTGCAAGACTTATGGAATATGCAACCATGCACATTTTTTCATGCACCTAACTACTATGTCTAGCAAGGTGTAGCAAGAAGTAGAGGCTTTATAGGAAGTTATTCATGCAAGCTAAGGAGACAACAAGGAATGCATCACACCTTCAACATTCCTCTCAAAAGAAGGAAATGAAAATGTAGGAGAAAGCCAAAAATTACTACACTCACTGCAAAATTAGTGGGCATTGGGTCGAGAAGTGTTGGAAGATGCACCCAGAACTTCAACGTTCACCGAGGTCTATGATAGAATCAAGTCAACCAAAGGTTGTAGAGGTAAAGGCAACACCTATTGTTACCATCTCTAAGGAAGTCTGTGAAGAACCTCAATAGAAACAAGAGCAGTTGGAAGAGGAAAGTTCCGTTGTTCAGCTCTATAAGAGAGGGGAAAACATGTCGACTATATAGTTGTGTCAACTTTGTTTTATGTTACCTTTTGGATTGTGGTAATATGTTAGTTGATGTAAAACCAGTATGGTTTTTGATTGAAATAATATAAATGAAATTGTTTTGCAAGTAATTGTATGAAATTATATCCTCGTAAGATTGAGATTTTGTAAGGCCTTTTAAAGCCATATCTCTTGTAATCCGAAGGAGAATACTTGAAGACTTCTTTATGCAAGTTAAAGACTTGTTGCTTACAGATTTCATGCAATACTCAAGTGGCTGACACTAATTCTTCAGGTGAGCATGTGCCACTAGCTTCTATTGAAAAAGAAGAGCATGGATAGACCATCTACACATTAGGAATCAGAGTTATGGAGAACATCAAGAGTGACCTGTATGTTTCAACTTCAAGAATTGATTAGATGACACAATGAGTCAGATGATGATTGAAAAGGCCTATAAAGGGCAATGGTTTTTAATGGCCTTGTTACTACGGTGGGCGTGGATAGATCTAAATGGTGAAGCCTTGAATTAGCCATTTTGAAGTACAAAGGTGAAGGAATGTATCAAGCTAAGGCACAGTTTGCCATTGTTCGAGCAATTCATGAGCAAGGAGGAGCATCAATGATATGCTAAAATCTTCCTTGCTATTGATGAGACCCTGTTGGTTTGCATAATGCAAAGAGGGTCATATTTCAAAGGAACAATATACTTTTGGAGACAAAAAGTTCTTTAGTGGGGAGGTTTGATCCAGGTGGATCTCAAGAACCTAAAAATTGAACTGTTTCAGATGTTGGACTCAAGGAACACTAAGAGGGGGGGTGAATTAGTGTTCAACAAGATTTAAATTTCAATCTCGATCTTAAACCATTATAGAATTTAAATAGAAGTAAAGATGCAAGCACATGAAAGAGACAATCAAAACACCATAACACCAAGATTTTCATGTGGAAACCCTGTTAGGGAAAAACCACGGTGGAGATTAATCCACAATTTATACTCTATAAAAAGTATGAAGAAAAAGGGGAATGTGCATGCATTCAGGCACACTGCCTAGAGCTTATTGCTCAATTACAAGAAGGATCACTGCCTTACAATATATTTGGGTTACAACAAAAGTTGAACTGAGAAATTAGCATCTACAAATTTCTGGATTCAGTTTTGGTGAAGCTCATGTATCAAATTCTGGACCTTCAGTCTGATTTTGCACTTTGCTCTGCTCTTCCTTAATTTGCTTCACAAAATTCTTCTAAAAATATCTCAACTATTTTTCTGATATTCGTAGACACATACACTCTACAACTTCGCATCCATACTTATTTTCACACCTATATATAAAATGGATTGTCCAACCTCATATTTATATCCGCTACCAAGAATTCAATTACTGTATGTTGGCTTCAAATGAAATGTTCTTCAAATGTCAGCTTAGATCATGAGTAATATTTAATGTGCACCCATTAGAGTTGGCCATGACATATCTAGGACCCAAAACAAAATGCTTGAATATAAAAAAAATTAAACAATTATTTGTTATACATCCATGACACGCTACATTCGTTAAGTCGGCCACCATGAGATAATAAACAAAAAATCATCCTGTCAGATCTCCTAACTCATACATCAATTAATGTGACATCACAAAACTTAACAATAAGATGACATTTATACTTAACAACCTTCCTCAAGCTCCACAACTCAAAATGATAATCTAGTGAAGCATACAAATCAACATACTAAACATATACCCTATTCTTCATTCTCTCTGCTGGTAATACTCTGTTCTTCACTTAGCTTACCGGTATGAAAAATTTTGATATATGGACTGGAATAATGACTTTAGTTTCCATCAATGACAACACTAGAAGCCATATGCCAACAATCTTCCCCTTTGGAATTGATGGCAACACTTAGTGAAAAATGACTAAGTGTCAAAACCAAAGATTACATTGCCAAAGTTCAAAATTTCAAAACTCAACTTCTTTTCAAAACACAGCTCCCCCTTAGAATGATAAGGGATTTTTTAAAAAAATTCTCTCCCCCTTTGACATCAGTGACAAAAAATTTGGATCTACCCTTTCTAATTCAAAATTGGATCAAAATTTGAAGAAATACAACTGCTATTCGAGTCAAAAAATTATTTTATACTTATCTTTCATTTCTGGAAGAAATTTCCTCTGAGCTTATACTAAAATCCTAATGGTTAAGATCAAGATGTTGTTTTTTGATGTCCAGTTGATAATATGGATGAGGGATTCTAGTATTGTGATTGATTCTTCTAATTTCTCTCCTTTCCTCAAAATTTCAATTAACTACTCCAATTTGCATTTAGTTAAATCCTTCACCTTCCAAAAAGTGTCCACAAGGGTGTTTCTAACAAAGTGAACTTTTGCAAGCTCAGACTAAAACTCATGAATCATTTTCTTGACTGTACCATTATGATCCTGAAACATGTTATAATCTTGACCTATCTTATTCAACTCAAATTCAATTTGCTCCAACTTATTTTGTATTTCCCAACTACATGAGGCCAACGAAGACAATAGTTGTAGATGTTATTTGCTGATTTTATGCATTGCCTCAACACATTCATTTTCCTTTTTAGTTTGCTAAGAGATAGCCTAAACTAATCCTTCAAATGTAGAATTATTTCTTCCTCTTTCCTATCCTGGGGCTCTGAGACCATGGCTTCCTTAATGCACTCAATCATCTCTTCAGGAAACATATTTTACAAACTCTCCAAACGTGCACAAAATAAGTACTTAGTGTGCTATCGATCAAGTCTTGCTCATATGAGGGTCTATTAGACCATATGTCTACAATTTTTTGCATCCCATCTTTCTCTGAACAAGCTATAGTATCTTTACTTTGGATAAAACACCTTCTTCTTCGCTTCCTTCTGCCATAACTACATCTAGTTAAACTAATTTTGGTTCTTCTCTTGGAGTGTATTCATCAGATTCTTCATCTGGTATGTCCACAATTACTTTTTCTTTACCTTTTCCTTCAAATTTTGGAGTCTTGTGTGCCAAAGGAGTGTAATCAACAATCTCTTGAGCTCTTTTCTTCTTCTTGTCCTTCTCATTGGAAGAGGATCCAACTTCAAGTGCTCTTACCGGAATATAAATACTAATTGCTCCAAATTTCCCAAGTAGTTCTTTAAAGAAATTTGTGTACTCATGCTCACAATTTTCCAAAGTATTAGAATGTTCAATTTTTTTTTTACAAACTGGTTCATTCTCCTTCCATACAACATTATTGATTTGTGGCAAGTAATTCAGAAAATATATCACAAGACATATGACCAAGGTACCAAACCTGAAAGGGTAATCTGCCTCCTTTGTTAGCTGCACATTTTCCATCAATTGATCTTTTAGCAATGCGCACAAGTCAAAATCTTGATCCTCCATTATCATCTTATGAGAGATGTAAACTGTACCTACCGAAGTTGTTCCTTCCCTATTTCTAAATAAGATTTTGTGTGAGATTCCATGCACAATGTACCTTGTTATCATATATGTGATTGTCAAAATTATTAAAGACCTTTGATCTCCTATTACCCCGGGTAGGGTTTTGACTTCTTTTTCAACATTTCCCCAACACTGCATAATCCAGTTATATTCTTGATCACCTCTTTTGAAATGGGATAGGGTTTATCCAGAGTTAGAATGTCATCATTCAACCTGTTCAAGACAAACCTAATGACTTCCGCGTTATCAAAATAGGGAAATTTACTCCAAATGTCCAAACTTTTATGTTTGACACTTTCAAGCCATTTCAATTCATCGGTCAGTAACATATTTCTCACATCCCTAATCTTTTCACTTCCGTATTCATCTAAAATCACCATTTCTTTGACTTGCTTCATTTTCCTTTCCGTACTCAACAAGTTTCTACCAAACACCAAATTAATTGAGAATTCTACAAGCAACTAAAATACATGATGAATTTTCTGCCGAATTGTATTTACTCCTTCAAAATTCTACTATAGAGGCTCTCCTTCTATTCTTCTTCAATGCAAGGTGTCAAATGAGGGTTCCAAATACCTTTTTATAATTTGCACACCTAACCTTTTTATTGCATTAATTTTTTTTACCTAGGTGTTCTGGTTACTCTGTTTTCTCAGACAACAAGAGAATAATTCATTTGCGGACCTTCTAATTTACAAACTTCTCACACAAGTGATCATCGATATATTTGTAAACTATTAGCATAACTATTGACAACTTCCTCCATTCTGGCACTAAGTATTGACAGGGGGACTAATGATTTTTCTTGAAAAACTCTCCCTAGGTCAATGGCCAGAGATCAATTTCCAAAGGAATTACCGAAACCTGCTTCCAATGTGAGATTATTTCCTTCATCAAATTCACTCTTCCTTACCCATGTTGTATTCATTTGATCTCTTATTTCTTCCACAGTCACTTTCCCTTTTCTTTTATCATCTTTCTATGAAATTCTTCCTTTGTATACCGAACCTCTTCTATCCATGTTTTTGTTCCTGCAAAATTTTGCAATGTGACCAAACCTATTGCAATTTTAATACACATGATTTCTCTATCTAAACCACTCATTCCTTTGATTTACTCTTGATCTACATTGATTAGAAATATGCCCAAAACTTCCATAGGTGTATCATTTAACATTCCTTACACTGACAGACATACTTCTACATTCAATTGACTTATGACCAAACTTATTGCAATTGAAACGCTGAGTAGGAAATGATGGACTACTTGAATTTTTTTTTACTTCTACACTAAGAGGCCATATGACAAAATTTATTACAAGAAAAGTAGTGACCATTAAACTTTTGAGCATTGGGTTGTCTTATCGAAAACCTTTTGCCTTTGTTCATCTAATTTCTTTGTCTGGAATCCTTATGTTCAAATCCAGAACATTCCCCCTTCTCATACCCAAGACCTCGCTTATCATTTGCATCCTTCTATCCTTTAGTCAGCTCATCAAGCTTATCATAACTGATCTTGAAATTCTCCTTATATTCATTTGCGGTAGTGAGTTATTTTTTTAGAATAACTATCTATCTTTCAAGCTCTTGTTCATTATTTCTGGATTGTTGCAATTCAATCTCCAGTTGAATGAATCCACTATTAACATTGTTGCATTCTTCAAATTTTTCTTTTAAGGACCGGGCCAGATTCTCCTCATTCTTCCTTCTTTCTTCAATCTCCTTAGTTTTCCTCATCACCATAGATTCCATCTCAATCTTTAGAGCAACATTGTCTCTAGCAAGCTTTTCACATTCTTCAGTTATTTATTTTAAGGTCCAATTCAGGTGAACATCTTCCAAGTTTTTACTTTCTTTCTGCTTCAGTTGATCACATAGTTCCTTTCTCTTTTCTCTTGACTCATTGATTTTATCCTTCAATGATTGAATGAATTTTTCAGTCATCCTTGGTTCTTTTAATTCCAACTTCGCTTTAGACTGATCAAGATCATCAAGTTCCACCAAAAGTTGTTGTTGAAGACCAGCAAAGACCACATTGCATTCCAAGATCCACCTCAAGTTGTTAAACTTATATAGAGTGAACCTTGCTCATACTCAATTGTTGCAGACCTTTAAGAACACTAAGAGGGGTGAATTTATAAAATAAACAAAATATCAGCCTCCTGAATCTAGATTCAAACATACGACATATTTAAATGGAAGTAAAATGATGCAATCACATGAAAGAGAATAATCAAAACATCCCAACACTAATATTTTATTGCAAGAAACCTTGCTCAGAAACCACAAGGCATTATTTCATCCCTATAATTTATATACTCTTTGTTAAAGTACGAAGAAAAGGCTTGAATACACATAATATTCAGACAAGATCGCTTCTGGTGAGCTTCATCGCTTCTAGCCCACAAGAAGACTCATCACTTTCCCCATATTTTGTTACAATAAAGTTGTATCATGCAGCATCTACAAATGCCTATGATTCACCCTTCCGCGAAGCTCTCATGCATCAAAATTCCTCGACCTTCAACTGGTTTTGTACTGCTTTTTCCCCGGCCTTTGAATTCACTTTCATACAAAATTCTTCTAAAAATATCTCAACTATTTTTTTGATATTCATAGACACATACACACTACAACTTCACATCCATACTTATTTTCACACCTATATATAAAATGGATTTTCTAACCTCATATTTATAGCAAACCCCAAGAATTCAATTACTGTATGTCAGCTTCAAATGAAATGTTCTTCAAATGTTGGCTTAGATCATGAGTAATCTTTAATGCACACCTATAAGAGTCAACCATGACATAGCTAGGACCCAAAACAAAATACTTGAACATGTAGGCCATCATTTAAAATTATTCCTTATACATCCACAACACGCTACATTTGTTAAGTCAACCACCATGAGATAATAAACAAAAAATCATGTCGGATCTCCTAACTCATACACCGATTAATGTTACATCACATATCTTAACAATAAGATGACATATAGATTACTTACCAACCTTCCCCAATATCCACAACTCAAAATGATAATCCGGTGAAGCATACAGATCAACATACTAACCGAATACTCTATTCTTCATTCTCTTTGTCGATAATACTCTATTCTTCACTTAGCCTATTGGTATGAACAAATTCTAATTTATGGACTAGAATAATGACTTTAGTTGCAATCAATGACAACACTAGAATACATATGCCAACACTAGATGTCCTAAAAATCAACACCATGTTGAAGTGCTTGGAAAACTAGACTCAACGCAACTTGAATGAGCGAAAAAGGAGTATGTATGTCCGAGTTATGGCTAGCCAAAGTTTGGTCAAACTAGGTACAAGGGGCTAGTCAGGAAGGAAAAAAAATTGACCGACTCAGAATTAGTCAAAAATTGTACAACAGCCGTAAAAGGGTCGGTAGCGACAAAACCTTAACATGTTCATTTCATCAAAATATGATCTCATACGTGAAAATTATCGTGAGTCAAAGTCTAGTCAAACCTTACAACTAGGCAGGTATTTTTAGGTGAAACACTGATCATCTCAAAATTCTTCAAAAACAATGTCAAAATGAAGAGATCGTCATGATGATCCCAATGCCACTCATTTCATCGAAAACAGAGTAACGTGACGTATGGCTAGGTCAAACTTGCTACACCAAGCGATCAGGTGAAAGCGAGAAGGGATGACATCAACATGTTGATGAGATCCATGCTGTTAGGACATACGCATGCGAAAGCAATCAAAGAATGAAATGTCATTCATACTGTTATGGGTGAGAGCATATGCCAACCAGCACCATGACACTTTTCATACCAGCTTGAAAACGATGTTGCGTCTGGGCCTGGCCGATGACATGGTAGTCGAGTTGTAGTGTTTCCGACGCGCCTCTCCGACTCCAATCTTTGAAAATAGCATTGCCGACACGCAGACTCAATATATGATGCTATGTGGTATTTCTTTAAGTGAGAATTGCTCATTTCTTTTACTCAATTAATCGCACAATGAACTCACGCATCCCCGTTACATTCCAAGCTACTCAATCTCGCACTCTTGAAAGTTAATGTTTATTCAAGGTCTAATATGGCAACTTCACTCAGGTAAACATCTATTAAATTAATTTTAACCACTTTTAAAAATGGAAGAAGCAGGGTTTGAAATGTTGACCGACGAGCACCAAAAAGTAAGGCTTTCCGCTACACGTGGCATTTAAAATATATAAGGCACCAATTCTATTTAAAGAACAATTAAGGCCAAAAACTAAACTAAATAACCAAATTGTTATTACTTAGGGTCTAAATAAAATAAAATAAAAAACACTGTAATAATCAAAAGCTGAATGAACAAGAAATCAAGGGAATTATAAACAAATTTAAATGTTTTATTGAATAAGGGGAAATTGGTTTTGATTTTTCCTTAAGGGGGAAAATGGCCAAATTTCGTATTGGGTAAAACCATCGGGGCCACTTTTAGAAGGAGTAGCACATCCCCACCAAAGAACACCCTGGCTGGATCGCAACCGTGATCCGTATTGAAAATCGCCATGGAAATTTTTAGAAATAAGAGCAACCGCCGAGAAGGGATTTCGAAAACTGAGAAGTCTCAGATAGAAGGTTGTGCTTAAATGAGCATCGATCAGAGTCCAATTTGAATACTTTTCTCTTGCAAGGTTGTAGGGGAATTCTACATATGTACATCTAGTGTCAGGTATAACCAAGGTGTTTTTGATACTTGACTATATTCTAGAATGATGAATTCAATGTTTGTAAATGAGGAAAAGTACCTCCATTGCTAGTTCACATTCAATTGATTCTTAAAGAACTAGGACTGCATTTTTTGTTGTTGTTGGAAGCACTTGTTTAGTGTGGATTCAGGAAGTGCTTGTAGGGATTTGAAAATTTCTATGTAGTGAGAGCTTTATGTATGTAGTCAAAAGACCAGATGTTGTAAGCAATTTGTATATTCAACATTAATGGAAAATTGATCATGCTTATTGAGCGGATCCGAAGACGTAGACCAAAGAAGTGAAATTTGTAATCAAATGTGTCTCTGATCTTATGGTTTTTTTTATGATGGTTTATGTTTTATTCTACATTTAAGCTAAGTTAAATTGGTTAAGTGAAAAGGCACTGATCAAAGAGATCAGTAGATTGATGGATTGAGTTTACACATTGGATTCAAACCATTAATTAAAGATCTTGGCACAAATTTGAGATTAAATAAGTTAAGCAACTAATTTCAAGTATGATTAAAGGAATAACTTAGTTGAGTAAGCACAATCTAGAGTTTTTCAGATCAAGTGGTATTAGAGCATTTTTTGAGCTCAAGTTTGGCTAAAGTGACCAGTTTGACAAGTTTTTCAGTTAACTCAATGTGCTCTATTTGCTTGGTTAAGTAGATCACTAGTATATGCAAGTTTTTCATTTTGATCAGTTTGACAATTTGTTGGTTTGCAAGTTTGCAAGTTTAATAGGTGTACATCCAAGAACAAGATGGCATCTGAACAAGGGGAATCTTCCAAGGTGACAATGTCTGCATCCATGATGGATGGCTTCTTTTCCATGAAGAAGATGATCAATGCACTCCACTAGGATAAGTTCAAGAGGCTTCAAGAGCTTGAGGAAGCCAATCAATGTCTCTAGATGGAAAATGTTGAGTTAAGGATTCACCTTGAAGACTTGGAAGATGAGAAGAGGAAATTACACCTGATGTTGTAGAGTGTTGTAGAGGAGTAAATGGGAGAAAGTTCTTCTATAAAGAGTGCTAGGATTAAAGATCCTGATATTTATAATTTTTGTCCACACTCAGAGGATTCCTCATATGTCCCCCTCACACAACCTAATAGTTTGGAGGCTTCATCTGTAGTAGTTCAGAAGGAGCCTTTAGAAAACAACCAGGAAATTGATTAAGTGACAGAGAAGGTAATAAATGAAGTAATTTCAATTCCTTCCTTTAACCATGATCATGGTTTTGCAACATTTGAAAAACATACAAAGGGTATTGATATGAAGCTGCTAACGAAAAATGAGCTACAGTGGGAAAGGCCTTGGAATTCATGGCCAAGGAATAGCTAGTCCCATAAAGGCAATAGAATGACCTTGTTATACAGGACTGGGTTAGAAAAGTGAAGAAATTAGAGAATGTTCCAAAACCACATTTATGAGAGGTCAAGTTGAAGGTGAACCATACTATGGTAACAATAATGACTACAAATCATCTCTTGGAAAAGATGAAATTGGTGGAGGAAATTCGAAGGAAGATCACCTTGAATAGTTGGGCACAAAACCTAAAAAAGGAAAAGAAAGTTCTCCTAAGCAGAGCAGTGCTCAAGCTAGTCAAGGGAAATCCAAAGGTGATCAATACCTTAAATCTATTGTTGATTTTGAAAGTAGTAATTCTTTTGTGCAAGCCTTATGGAATATGCAACCATGCACATTTTTTCATGCACCTAACCACTATGTCTAGCAAGGTGTAGCAAGAAGTAGAGGCTTTGTAGGAAGTTAGTCATGCAAGATAAGGAGACATAAAGGCATACATAACACCTTTAACATTCCTCTCTAAAGAAGGAAACAATAACGCAAGACAAAGCCAAAAATTACTGCACTTACTACAAAATCAGTGGGCATTGGGTTGAGAAGTGTTGGAAGCTACACCTAGAACTTTGATGTTCACCGAGGTCTACAAAAGAACCGAGTCAACCGGAGGTTGCATAGGTAAATGCATCACCTGTGGTTACCATCCCTGAGGCAATCCGTGAAGAACCTAAATAGAAACAAGAGCAATTGGAAGAGGAAAGTTCCTTTGTTCAACTCCGTAAGAGAGGGGAAAACATGTCGACTATATAGTTGTGTCAACTTTATTTTATGTTACCTTTTGGATTGTGGTAATATGTTAGTTGATGTAAAACCAGTATGGATTTTGATTGAAAGACTCTAAATGAAATTGTTTTGCAAGTAATTGTATGAAATTGTATTCCTATGAGGTTGAGATTTTGTAAGGCCTTTTGAAGCCATATCTCTTGTAATCTAAAGGAGAATACTTGAAGAATTCTTTATGTAGGTTAAGGACTTGTTGCTTATAGATTTATTGTAGTACTTAAGTGGCTAAGACTAATCCTCAAGGTGAGCATGTGTCACTAGCTTCTATTGAAGAAGAAGAGCATGGATAGACCATCTACACATTAGGAATGAGAGTTACAAAGAACGATCAAGAGTGACCTATATATTCCAACTTCAAGACTCGATCAGATGATGCAACAAGTTAGATGATGATTGAAAAGGCCTACAAAGGGTAGTGGTTTTCAATGGCCTTGTTATTATAGAAGGAATGGACATATCTGAATGGTGAAGCCTTGAATAAGCCATTCTAAAGTACAAAGGTGAAGGAGTGTATCAAGCTGAGGTATAATTTTCCATTGTTCAAGCAGTTTGTGAGCAAGGAGGAGCATCAGTGTTATGCCAGAATCTTCCTTGGTATTGATGAGACCCTATTGGTTTGCATAATGTAGAGAGAGGGACATGTTTCAAAGGAAAAAATTACTTTTAGAGACCAAAATTTCTTCAGTGGGAAGGACTAATCCAGGTGGATCTTGAGAACCTAAAAATTGAACTATTCTAGATGCCCTCAAAATCAACACTATGTCGAAGTGCTCAAAAAATTGGACTTAACACAACTTGAACGGGTGAAAAAGGAGTTTGTACATCTTAGTTATGGCTAGATAAAGTTTGGTCAAACCAGGTACAAGGGGCTAGTTAGGAAGGAAAAAAAATTGATCAAATCAGAATCAGTCAGAAATGATGTCAAATCGAAGGCCTTAATGACATGAACATAACAATGTTCATTTTGTCAAAATCTGAGCTCATATGCAAAAATTATTGGGATTCAAAGTCTAGTCAAACCTTGCAACCAGGTGTTAGTTAACAAATTTGTCCTTCAAAAATGGATGAAATAAAATGAATCAGAATGCCCGACAAGAAGAACAAATAGTCCTAACAATTGGAGAAGTTTTCATTAGATTGACAACTTTCCTCTGAATTTAAGAGTTACAACTACATCTTAAGATATGCAACAAATGAAGAGTCAGGGTATGATTTTAACCTAAAAGCAGGAAAGGTAAACTAACACTTACCCATAATCATGAAAGTAAATGCAATGAATTGATTTAGAATGAAGTGAATGCAAACAAACGATACAAAGCCCATTTATTCTACACCCACAATGAGAAACAAGAATAAGCAGTGAATTTCCCTTTGATAGACTAATTATTCTGCATTAGAAGTTCTAGAAATAATTGCATGTATAGTTTGTTATTGTGAAATAAATATTGGAAGGTAATTGCAAGAGCCAAAAATCTATTGAAAATTTAAAGAAACATTTACAAATGAAAAGATCTGGAAATACTTTCTTTATTTCTCCTATATTAAAACTATGAGCATAAAGACTCAACACCCTATAAAACCAACTGTACCAAAAGAAGACTCAAGCTGCCCTTACTTTCCCTATTTTTGGAATAGCCAAAAAAATATGTCCCCCAATTAACTTGGAGGCCAATATATATGCACCCAAAAACTGTTACATTACAAAAAAAGTAACGATTTTGAAAAAAATTGATGCCTATAACCATTTTTAGAAAAGACATTATTATCCTCTATCGCAAAATATTCCATGCATGTTGCTAAACTATTAGTGGTGCTGAAACTCTATACAGCTCCAACTGCATTTCCATAACTAAATTGTGCAATTCAGCACATTCCTCTTCTTCATCCTAAACCTGGATGGTCCTGTTGTACTCTGCATAGTTGGTTTTCTCCTTCTAGGCCAATGAACACAGCTAAGAGATGATGTCGAGTTGTTCTTCCTCTGGCCAATTCACATAAGGTTGGAGCATAGGAACAAGTTCATCTTCCCATTCCCTGACATCACCTGGAAGTACCATTTTGAGAAGACTCTGAAATCGAAAAACACTGCCACCTTTCCTTACATGTATACCTATTTAACTTTGGTGGTAGAAAGTGGTCATTTATTTGTTAAGAAAAATGTGTCAAACGGTTTCGCCAACTTCCTTATTAAAGAGTTGTCTTTTCAGGGGATTTTTTAAAGATTACATTTAAACTTTATGTTGTTGTCTCAAGAAATTGGAGGAGACATTCCTTAAAGGAATCATACACTTCATTAAATTCACTAAAATTTTGGAAACAATATATCCCGCTGAGGTCGCCCCGTTGCTATAGAACCCTATAACTATAGGTTGGAAGTTTTGGAGTTTCTCAAACTTCCAATATCCCAACAACATAATACATTGTTTCCAAAAGTTTACAAAAGGTCACGTGGTTTTGAAACTTTAAAACTTAGCGACTTGGTTCGGGAATTTAACAAGACCATGATAGTTATGAGATTTGTCAAGGCCACGATTTGCATAAGTTTATCATAAAAGGATGATTTTTTAAACATCTTGTCTCAAAATAAAATTTCAAGGGTAACATTGGCTCCGAATGGGGACTGCATTTTTGTAGAAAATGCAGAGAAATTCCAAAATCACTAAGGAAGGCTAGTCTAAGTCCATTGGGAATGGAGTCAAAGAAAAGTGGGAAGACAGGGTGGAGCTTGTAGAAGGGCAAAGGGGAGTAGGGTGCAAACAAAAAATAAGACAAGCACACCAACAAGAAAGGAGAATAACTACCAGAACACATCGAAACTCCTAATATGTATAGGGGTGTGAGCCCCCTTACCTCTGGAAAAGTCCCAGATGAATCATGCAAAGCCATTAACAGGCTGGGAGAAATAAGACCCATTGCAGAAAAGAGATTTATGCTCATGAAATGCTTGCAAACTTAGCAATAACATGCAGGTCCAATGGAGACTCACCAGATGTAAAATTCCCTTGTATATCAGTATTCAACCAAAGAGCCATTCTTCATCATATACCTCTTAGGTACAACCAACTATATCCCTATACTTTGTTTTATACAAATAAAAAGCATCCATTTGACAGAAATCAGAAAAATTGGCATTAGCATTGATAATCAAGAAGCCATCATTTATTGAGGAGACCTTGTCATTTCCTTCAACAACCAATTCAACTATCTCATCTTTTTTTAATCTGCTAAAAAACCATCAACCTTGGTTTGCAAGCTAGACATAACCATTTGTTTCTCATTTTTAGATTTTCTCGATCGCTCTCCAAATATCATTGTAGCATCCTTCACCATCTCAGTACTAGCCAAACATTCTTGTTGTAGTTCTAGGCATGTTACTGTTGATTCTATAATCATAGGATCAAATGGGACAGAGATAAATTTTTCTTCTTTTACTCCAAGAAAATCATCATTAAAAACATGGGCAGATTGACAATACAATTTATCTAAATTTTTTACCACAGTTTCATCTTTCTTAATATTAGTAGAATCACAAGTGGCTACATCTAATTCAACTTGGGTAATATGACCATCCTCATCTATGACTCCACATAAAAATTCATTATCTAGACACTTCAAACACCAGTCAGGAATAAAAGTAGAGTCCTCTAGCAATACCTCTTTTTCAGGAGAAATAAGTGAGGACTCTATTGGTTGTTTTTCTTTTGGAAACAACTAACCAGCAGGTATGAGCAAACACCTATGATCTTTCCACACTCAATGCTTGAATTCTTGCTAGACAGATGGCCAACAGACGAGATGCAACACCCTGTTGTTGCCTTCTCCTTCACTTCGAGCTCTGCAAGACCCAAGAGGGTGTTCCTTAAACACACTTTGAGATTTCTTGTAAGCAACCAGTGCATACTCTTACAAGACTCAAATAAAACTAAGTAGATGCATTCTCGGAAATGGTTAAAATGCCCACACTCACCCAAGAGATGGCAAAGTGTTGGATGAGCGAAGAAAGTTAACAGAGAATGGGATTAAACACAAATACATCATTCACAGGACTAGAAACATTAATTTGAATGATTGTTCCCAAGCAAGATAACTGAAACCCTAAAGACAAATAGCATATATCAGATTAGTGCCATTATTTTTGGGCTAGGAGTCAAGACAATTTGCAAATAGAAGGAACGATTACTCTGGACAAATTAAGCCTTTGTGAAATTAACCTTATTAATCCCACAACTAGTGATCAGATATCAAAGACTACTTATCAAATCCTTTTACCATACACATGAATCTATGAGATGATGAAAGCAGTCTAACTTGTTCCTTGAACATGAGCTATTATCAAAACATATAATGAAACAATGTATTACAGAGGTTAATGGAATGACCTTTGATCAATTTCACTAACAATTCACATGCACAATACAAAGGAGAGACTAAAATATCTGAACAATTTACAATCAAGTTCTGGTGCACGTCCGAGACCTTACAGTTTACAGATAGAAAACTCTAGAACTCAAATTCTAGTAAAATCTAACTCTGTGACTGAGTGCTCTTTCTTCAGTTGTTGTTTCAATATCTGGCCAAAGACCCTTACAAATGATTCATAAATTCCTTTTAAACAGTTCAAAGATCGCTATCCTGCTCAGAGCCACATCAGTATGCCGTGTCAGACTCCAACTACATCGTGAGCAACAACAACTTCACTGGTCTCATAAATGCCCCTGGTCGGATCTCTGTTAGGAGAAACATTCCCGCACAAACAAAGATCAATCAACCTGCACCAAATCCGCTGCCAAATCTGCGCATCCATACTCGAGCCATACCATCCTTGTCCTAGGGCCATCGCCATGAATGCTGGTTCAGTGGATCCAGCGACCCTCTCATCTGCCACCATGAATGCTTCAAGCTTCGCGCACGAACATAACAGAACCTTGAAAACACACGAAATTGAATTAGGGCTGTCGATCAATAGTGATCGAGTGGCCATCATTTGAATCCCATTGGACCGTTGTCGTTGAGATGTCATAAAGGTTCCACTCACTGAGATAGGGG
>VDFB02353270.1:0-29128 GCA_007258455.2 Sequoia sempervirens
GCCCTCTGGATGCTTCTAGATGTTTCTCTCTCGTCTATATAATCAGGCCTCAGCTCTTCATTTGGGATCTTCTGTCTACTACACCGTTATGCTGCTGGATTGACTTCAGGCACTCGCTTCGAGGAAAGCACACCTCCTAGCATTGGCTCATCTTCTTGCTTGAAAGATAGCAACTAGTTGAGAGGTTAGCTTGTTATTGGTAGTTTGCATTGTCTTTGAGTTCTATTGCATTTTGGTAGAGTATTTCAATCATGTTGTCATGTTTTTCTAGTTGCTGTTACCATATAGCTGTAGACTCTTTTTATTCATAATCCAAAAACACAAAAAGTTTTCATTGTGGGTATTGCATTTTCTCATTAGTCTTGGTAGGGCGCCACCTTTTGTGAAGTTTCATGAATTTTAATAAAGTCTGGAATTTTTAAGAGAAAATCGCCCTCCTCAAGGGGGCGTACCATTGTACCTTCATTGGGTTTTGAGCAGAAATTAAATATCAAGGTTTTGGGGTTGCTTTGTGTCTTGAACTTGGGCGCCTTCATCTTAGGTGTCTTTTGCATCCATTTACTTGCAGTTTGAATGAGTGGTGTGAGGTTTGTGAGCATATTTTGGTGTTACAGTGTTGCTGATAACAGAAAAAACAGTCCTTACTCTGTCATAGCAGCAAGCTTAAAATAATTATTCGAGTTGTGTGCAAGGAATGCCATTGAGAAGACTTGGAATTATCATTCTATATTGTTGTAATGTTGAAGACTCTCTTATAATGTGCTTAATTGATGAATTTCTGATATTGTAAGCTGTACAGTAGTACTGTCAGCATCATTTAACATTTCCGCAATTTATCTATGTTGTACTGCCCACTGCACAAGTGGAAGAGGCTGGCTTGCCGCCTATTTCTGTTTGCATTGTAATTTCCTAAAGACTCCGCCATATGGTCGCCTCATATACGTCACGGATTGAGTAGCACATACTTGGTGTTGAGCTAATTTTCAGTATTGCATTAGATAGGGATCCTCTGACCGAATGCTCGTCGTTCACCGGCGCATCTCGTGGTTAGAGTTCTTATTCAGCATTTTCCTTTGAGATCCTCTGACCAATGCTAACACCTTGCCCTCATCGGGATCCTGGTGTACATTCTGGTTAGAGTTGCTTTCCGCATCGTTTGGTTTATGCTAACCTTAACGGGTGCATGTTGCATTGTAATCAATTGTGAAAAATCAAAAAAAAATTGGTCCGGTTCATTACAGTGGTATCAGAGCCATGATTCTGCCAACCTGTGCCCAACAGTGATTCAGTGGTCAGATGAGTGACAGTGATTGCAGATACTTCACCAGAGGTCAGGCCAGAAGACAACAGATATAGCTTCCGCCAGTGCCAGAAGCAGATACTTTGTCAGAAGCTTTGAGAGAAACAGGGTTAGCTGTGGATACGGGTAAAACAGTTGAGAACATGTCAGACAATCTTAGGACAGCCATGGAAGAGAAGGATGCAAGGATGGAAAAGAAGTTTGATGGGATGATTGAGATGATGTCTCGATTACTTGCTAAAATGGATCAGCAAGCTTCTCAGAACCATACTCCGAATCAAAACCATGCTACAGGAGAAAGCAGTGGTGTCAATGGACACAATGGGAATAATGGAAACAATGGAGGCAATGGGAACAATGGGAACAATGGTAATGGAGGCAGCAGAACTATTGGACAGCATGATACTATCTCTAGCGGATCAGCCTCTAGACCGCTTTTCCCTACATTCACTCCAAGGGAAGAACATCAAGTTGAAGCTACCGTTCCTTTGGTAGACGATGCTAGGCAAGCCTACATGGAGTACTCCACCCTACCACCTGATCTTAGGGACCAATGGTCCTTTGATCAATTCTTGAATCAGAGAAACATAAGACACGGAGGAAGAGTTGATAACCGAGCTTATATGGCTCCTAGAACAGATTTTCATCAAGCCTTAGGGAAGGTAACATTGGCTCACTTCGATGGAAGTGATAAGTGTTCAGCAAGATCGTGGGTTCAGAAGTTAGACAACTACCTATCACTTCGTCCCATGCCAGAAGAAGATGCCATCAAATTTGCAACACTTCATTTGGAGGGAGCTGCCCATGAATGGTGGTACCATGGTTTGGTCACTCTTGGCCATAACCTTATTCGAACCTATGGAGAATTCACTAACAAGCTGATTGAAAGGTTCGACACTAAGGATCCTGAAGTAAGATTTCGCGAGCTTGCACAACTCAAGCAGCATGGCTCCTTGGATTCTTACATTGCTGATTTCCAGAGACTTTCTGTGATGGTGCCCAACATCACCGAAAGAAGGTTGGTTGTGTTGTTTTCTGAAGGTTTGGTTGAACCCTTGAAAGGGTGGGTTAAAGCTTTCGATCCACCAAGTCTAGATGAGGCAATCAAGAAGGCTCGTAGTATAGAGTTATCAGCCCCTAGGCCTAAATTTCCGCCTAAGCCTTTTGGCCATAAGAAGGATAAGGATAAAAGACATTCTTCTAATCAGCACAAGAAGTTCCCACCTAAATTGACTGAAGAGCAACGTGAACAGCTCAGAAAGGAGGGCAAGTGTTACACATGTTTAGAGCCTTGGACTAAAGGCCATAGATGTCCTGGAAGAGGGCGTTATAATCAAATGGGGACATATTCTGATTATGAATCAGCATCAGATATGTCTGATCAGCAGTCTTATTTTGGGGACAGCGAGGATGAAAGAGTCACAGAAGAGTCCGATCATGAGCAAGGAGTTGGGGGCCCTATTGCCCAACTCTCTAGTTTCCAAAAGAACGAATCTTTCAAGGTTCGTGGTGGAGTTGGAGGTCATCGAATCGTTGCATTGATTGATACTGGTGCAACGCACAATTTCATTGATGAAGGTGTGGTTGCCAAGAGAGGTCTCAAAACTGAAGAATTTGAAGGCTTCAAAGTCATGGTGGCTGATGGGTTTCATATTTCCTGCACACGAAGAGTTCCTAACATGTCCTTGCAGTTGGGAAACTATGAAGTCAAAGATGACTTCTATGTGGTTACTATTGGTGACACAGATGCAGTTTTGGGTATACAATGGTTACGTTCACTTGGTGAAATCTCTCTCAACCTACAAACAATGGAGCTCAAGTTCCAATTTGATGGCAAGAGAGTTGTTTTGAGAGGAATGTCTAATGGTGGTCCTCGTATAGTTTCTTTCAAAAGGATGGAAAGGCTGATTAGACATGACCAAGTGGAGTGGGCTGCGGAATGCATGGTTCTTCCGGCTAGTCCAGTTGAGACCAAGAGGGAATATCCTCCCGATATTCAATCTATACTCACCAAAAGGAGTAAGGTGTTTGCTGATCTACCACCTGGGCCACCACCAGAAAGGGGTGCTGAGCATGTTATTGAACTTAAGGAAGGGGCCAAACCAGTCATTACAACACCGTATAGATATCCTAAGAAGCAGAAGGATGAAATTGAGAAGAACATAAGAGAACTCCTGGAGATGGGCTTCATTCGCCCTAGCAAGAGTCCCTTTGCTTCAGCTGTGGTTCTTGTGAAGAAGAAAGACGGCACCATCCGCATGTGTGTGGATTATCGTGCCTTGAATCAAAGCACAATAAAAAATCGGTATCCTATTCCTCGGATCGATGAGCTCATTGATGAGCTGCATGGTGCTAAATTCTTCTCCAAAATTGATTTGAGATCGGGTTACTATCAAATCCGGATGAGGGGCTCAGATGTTGAGAAGACGGCATTCAGATGCCACTATGGTCATTTTGAGTTCCTAGTCATGCCCTTTGGCTTGACTAATGCTCCAGCCACCTTCCAGTCCTGCATGAACAGAGTTTTCCAGAAGCAGTTGAGGAAATTTGTGTTAATTTTCTTTGACGACATTCTAATCTTCAGCAAGACGTGGGAAGAACACCTCAAGCACTTGGAGGAAGTGCTTAGCATTCTTGAATCAGAGAGTTTGTTTGCAAAAGAGTCCAAATGTGAATTTGGAATGAGGGAGCTGCTCTACCTTGGCCATATCATCAGCGCTGAAGGGGTGAAGGTTGATCCAGAAAAGATCAAGGCTATTGTAGATTGGCCACCTCCAGAAAATCTGACTCATTTGAAGGGATTTTTGGGTCTTTGTGGCTTCTATAGAAGGTTCGTTAAGGGGTATTCTCAAAGTGCTGCTCCTCTTACTGACCTCACTAAAAAGGGGGCTTTCATGTGGTCAGAAAAAGCTCAAAGTGTGTTTGATAAGTTCAAGAAAATCATGAGTTCTTGTCCTGTATTGGCCATACCAGATTTCTCCAAACCCTTCGAGTTACAGTGTGATGCATCAGGGGAAGGTATTGGGGCTGTTTTGATGCAAGAGAAGCATCCCATTGTATTTGAAAGCAGAAAATTAAGAGGGGTTGAAAGGACCTACTCTATCTATGACAAGGAAATGCTTGCAATCATGCATGCATTAGCCAAGTTCAGACAGTATCTGGTGGGGAGTAAATTCGTGGTCAAGACTGATCACAACAGTCTCAAGCACTTTATGCATCAGAAGGACTTGAATGAGAGACAACAGAAGTGGGTGAGTAAGCTACAAGCTTACGATTTTGACATTGAGTATGTCAAAGGGAAGAATAACGTTGTGGCTGATGCTTTGTCTAGAAGGCCTCACTTGAGCTCATTGTGTGAGCTTAATGCTGATTGGAAGGAGTTGTTGCTTGCTGATTATGCCAAAAATCAGTTTGCAACCAGCGTTATTGAAGGTACTTTTCATGATGAAAGGTACAAGGTAGTTGATGGGTTGATCCACTACAAGGGAAGAATCTTCTTGGTGGCTGATTCTAAACTTAAGAAGAAGATTTTGGTGACTTTCCATGACAGTCCACTTGCTGGTCATCAAGGGTACTTCAAGACATACAAGCAGATTCGAGAGAGATTCTCTTGGAAGGGGTTGAAAGATGATGTTCAGCGTCACATCAAGGAGTGTAGTACTTGTCAAATGAATAAAAATGAGCACTCTCTTCCAGCTGGTCTACTGCAGCCACTTCCCATTCCAAATCAAAAATGGGAGAGTATCTCTATGGATTTCATCACCGGGTTGCCTAGGGCTCAAGGCAAAGACTGTATTTATGTTGTAGTGGACAGATTGACCAAATTCGCTCATTTCTTTGCCATCACTAGCACATTTACAGCAGCTCAAGTTGCAGATTTGTTCTTCCATGAAGTGTTTAGATTGCATGGGTTGCCTAAAAATATTGTGAGTGATAGGGACAGCAAGTTCCTAAGCACCTTTTGGCAGGAAATTTTTAGGATGAGTGGTACAGTGCTTACTCCAAGCACTAGCTATCACCCACAAACGGATGGTCAAACGGAGATTGTGAACAAATGGTTGGAGGGCTATCTCAGAAATTATGTCTCGGAACAGCAAAGAGCATGGGTAAAATGGCTCCACTTGGGAGAATATTGCTACAATTCATCTTTCCACATGTCAATAAAGATGTCTCCATTCATGGCCCTCTATGGTTACGAGGCTCCAAGCTTTGCTGATTTGGTGTTTGGCGATAGCAAAGCTCCTCAAGCCAAGGATTGGTTGCAGCAGAGCCAAGATGTTTTGAAATCCTTGAAGGACAACCTTCAAATGGCACAAAATCAGCAAAAGATGTACGCTGATCAGCAGCGTGTTGAGCGCTCATTTGAGGTTGGTGACATGGTATATCTTCGGCTTCAGCCCTACAGACAGTCCACACTTAAGAAGAGTGGAGCTGAGAAGCTGAAACCACGCTTCTATGGACCATTCAAAGTTGTTAGGAAGGTTGGAGCGGTGGCTTATGAGTTGGAACTACCTTCGAGTAGTAAGGTCCACAATGTCTTCCATGTGTCTCGCCTCAAAAAGGCACTTGGACACAACGTTGTGGCTTCATCACAGTTACCTCCTTTGGATGAAGAAGGGCAGTTGACTTTGGTTCCAGAACAGATTATTGATTTCAGAGAGCGTTCCTTGAGGAGGAGAACAATCAAAGAGTATTTGGTAAAGTGGAAGAATTTACCATTGGAGGATGCTACTTGGGAGGATGAGGAGATTCTACAGCATCCAGACTTGCGATTGCTTGAGGGCAAGCAATCTTGGGGAGGGCGGACTGTAATGTCCCCTTCTCAGCAGTGATCGTTTCTGTTGACCGTTGGCCTATTCCGGAGACCCGTAGGCTGTATGCGGATGGTGAAATTAGGGTTTCCTAATTTTGAGGAGGTTGTTGCTTGGAGCTTGGGATTTTGATTGCGGATTCTTTACGGGTTTTCAGAGAGCTTCGCAGTGGTGTGTTCAGTTTGGCATTAGGGCAACTTCGCGAATTTACTATTTTTAGTAAATTCTATTTTTGGCAGTGGACAGTTTGGGTTCAGTTCAGTTGGATCACTTCTTCAGTTGTTTCAGCTGGCACTTCAGTTCTTGGCCTTGGGCGCATTTTTCTTGGAGAGATAAGTATTTTCATTATAATATTATTATTTTAATATTATACCCCTTGCCTAGCAGTGCAACTTTAAGTTGTTTTTAAAAAGGGGGACTTTGAGGGTCATGGCGTCATAAGGAGATAAATTATAAATTTTATATGTCAAATATTGAGACAAGTGAAGTGGGACGCCCTTTTGAGAAGATTGTTTTTATTTTAAAAAGTGAAATGTTTTATTGATGAAAATGGACGCCATCTTTTGGAGGGAAAAGGTGAATTTGAAATTAGGGTTAGGGCGCCCTCTGGAAGCTTCTAGATGTTTCTCTCTCGTCTATATAATCAGGCCTCAGCTCTTCATTTGGTATCTTCTGTCTACTACACCGTTATGCTGCTGGATTGACTTCAGGCACTCGCTTCGAGGAAAGCACACCTCCTAGCATTGGCTCATCTTCTTGCTTGAAAGATAGCAACTAGTTGAGAGGTTAGCTTGTTATTGGTAGTTTGCATTGTCTTTGAGTTCTATTGCATTTTGGTAGAGTATTTCAATCATGTTGTCATGTTTTCTAGTTGCTGTTACCATATAGCTGTAGACTCTTTTTATTCATAATCCAAAAACACAAAAAGATTTCATTGTGGGTATTGCATTTTCTCATTAGTCTTGGTAGGGCGCCACCTTTTGTGAAGTTTCATGAATTTTAATAAAGTCTGGAATTTTTAAGAGAAAATCGCCCTCCTCAAGGGGCCGTACCATTGTACCTTCATTGGGTTTTGAGCAGAAATTAAATATCAAGGTTTTGGGGTTGCTTTGTGTCTTGAACTTGGGCGCCTTCATCTTAGGTGTCTTTTGCATCCATTTACTTGCAGTTTGAATGAGTGGTGTGAGGTTTGTGAGCATATTTTGGTGTTACAGTGTTGCTGATAACAGAAAAAACAGTCCTTACTCTGTCATAGCAGCAAGCTTAAAATAATTATTCGAGTTGTGTGCAAGGAATGCCATTGAGAAGACTTGGAATTATCATTCTATATTGTTGTAATGTTGAAGACTCTCTTATAATGTGCTTAATTGATGAATTTCTGATATTGTAAGCTGTACAGTAGTACTGTCAGCATCATTTAACATTTCCGCAATTTATCTATGTTTGTACTGCCCACTGAACAAGTGGAAGAGGCTGGCTTGCCGCCTATTTCTGTTTGCATTGTAATTTCCTAAAGACTCCGCCATATGGTCGCCTCATATTCGTCACGGATTGAGTAGCACATACTTGGTGTTGAGCTAATTTTCAGTATTGCATTAGATAGGGATCCTCTGACCGAATGCTCGTCGTTCACCGGCGCATCTCGTGGTTAGAGTTCTTATTCAGCATTTTCCTTTGAGATCCTCTGACCAATGCTAACACCTTGCCCTCATCGGGATCCTGGTGTACATTCTGGTTAGAGTTGCTTTCCGCATCGTTTTGGTTTATGCTAACCTTAATGGGTGCATGTTGCATTGTAATCAATTGTGAAAAATCAAAAAAAAATTGGTCCGGTTCTTTACAATCTATCCTATCTCCTCATGATAAACAGAGCATGAGGGCATAGGAGCGGGAATGGATGGTTGGATCACTTGAATCCGTCATCTCCTTAGAACATGGCCGAGGCTCTGAACTCTCAGATATACGCTGGGATAAGGTTTTATACAAGCAAACACTCTTCACGGTAAGTTGGATCTGAGACTTTCCAAGGAGGAGGAACCCCTATCCGAGGTATAGGCTAGGAAACAACTTACTAGAAACAACAAATCGTGATGACTTGGCCGACAAACTTGCTAAGGAGGAGGAACCCCTGTCCGAAGTATAGGTTGAAAGTCAATCCATTAAACAACATCACACGATAACTTTTGATAACAAATATCCAAGGAGGAGGAACCCCTATCCGAGGAGGGAAATGAAACAACAAGCTATTTAACACAAAAACGTTGAAAGGACTCAAATCTTTGGATCAAAATGCAAGCGCCTTCTGATTTTCTTCTTTAAATCTCTCCAACGAGTTACAAAGATTGTGACATGCAAAGGCACGAAATCATGCACAATTTCTCATCAAACCAATTAACTCTCATCCAAAAGTGAACAAATAATCACTTTCAAACTTGTGGCAACAATGGCACAGCAATTTTGCATAGTAAGTAGAGGTTAAACAAATAATGAGCCTAAGGCTCTTATTTATAGAACTCAAAGGAGTAGGCAACCCTAAAATCTCCTTGAGTTAACAAACAGTTCTTGCCAATCAATTAAGCAAGATTTATTCCTAAAAAGGGGGAACAAACAGTTAACTGGAAATTATTTCAGTTAACTGAAACTAAACAAAGAGTCAACTGGAAACTACTTCAGTTGACTGAAATTAAACTAAAGGTGAACTTTAATACAAAGTATGCCTCGAAAATAGACATCCATGTTTAGTGGAGATCTGAGATCCACAAATTATGGAAGTCAATTAGACATCCTTAATTAGTGGGATCTAACAATGCATGATTTGTGGGATGTGGAGTTAACTTGGAAAGGGGCATCAAGTTAGCTCCAATTACATTTAATGTCTTCTTGAGTTGACTTGGAAAGAGACACCAAGTCAACTTCAAGTATCATAAATGCCATTTGGAGGGTAGGACGTCCTTTTTTGGTGCCTTTACAACTCACCACTAGTCAACAGTGTTTCTATCCATTCGTTGACTTCTTCAGCCTCTGGGTAGTTAATGCTTTGCAGAATGATGACTTGGCACTTTAGCATTACTTCGCCTGTCGTGAGCTGATGCTAGAAGTCTATACACTGGGCAGCTGCCTCATCGAACTTGGTAGACAAAGCGACCACCTTGGCCAACTTACAACCGTTTGGATCATCAAGGAAGGTGTTGCGGATGACATCTCTGAACTGATTCTACACCGTAACCATCTCAATGTATTCTCCTCCCTCGCGCTGATATTCTATGTGAGGGAAGGATATTACCAACATTCTTGCGAAGTTGATAATTTTTGTGACCACCCGTCAGTAGTCAATCAGTTCAACTGAATGGGCATCGTAGGCTTTCACCTTGTATGCCAATTGTTCTTTCCAAGCAAATAGATGTTGCTTGTTTTCCTCAGAGTAGACTGATTGATATGCCAATTGCAAGTCTGCAATTGTGGTCTCATCGCTTGGCCTCTCTTCTGCTATTCTTTGCTCTGATTGTTGAATTTTTGCACGAAGTCCATGTGCTCTATCCCATAACTGGTATAGATTTTCCAATATACATTGCCCTCTAAGAACAAATTCCTCCACTTGATCTTTCAAGTGTTTTCCATATGTCATATGTCATGTCCCCAAAATTAGAACACTCTGAGATACAAATAAGTGAGAATGAATAACACAATACATATTAAAATTATAAAAGAAAATATTATCGTTTTAATATATTTATAATTACAATCATCATAAGACAATATTGTAATTATAAATATATATTGACAATACACAATAAAATAAATTAATATAAATACTATCATAATTATCAAATAATTATTAAGAGATAATATTATAAATATTAAGTGTAAGAAGATGGAGGGTAACGGTCAAGTGCAGCCGGCCGTTGCATCGACCAGGGTTTTGCCCTGTTTGGGGTCATTTGAGGTGGCTTCGCAGGGAGTTTCCAGTGGTTTCCAGTGCACTGATGGTTGTTGTGAGGGAAATTTTGGTTGCAATGCCCAAGCAGAACGCGCTGTTGACAGGGTTTTGGCTTTGAGCGGGGGAAATAATGGCAACGACGCTCAGACTGAAGGCGAAGAGGCTAGGGTTTTTGTGGCTTCCTGTCGTGAGGGAGTGAGGTTGCAGATTCCGACGGTTGGGGCTCAGCACAGCAAAAGTTGCATCCGTGTAAGCTCAAGTAGGGGGTGCCGAACAGAGAATGACGTGCGGAGTAGTCAGCATGCAGAGGTCGAGTGGAAAAGGGTTTCATTCAGCGATGGTCACATTGTGAATGGAGGCGTGTCTTCAGTGCCCCGATCTCAGGAGAATGTGGCTCGTGTTTCTGAAAGGGCCGATGTTTTTGGTGGGTGTAATCAATTTGTTCATGCTATGGGGGGAGCTTCTAAGGATGGTAAAAAACAGAGTTCTAAGGAAAGCAAGACAGAGCAAGCTAGGGTAAAGAAAACCTCAAATAGTCGGTTTGCTGGTGTTAAGGGAGGGATCTTTGCTAGCCTTGTTTCTTCTGAGTCAATCACTTTGGAAATAGATGGCGAACTGGAGAAAGAGGTGGTCTATAATGAGAAAGTTTTTTCTAGTTTGGGTCTGATTGGGAGGTTTAGGGGCTTCTAGCCAAGACTGTCAGAACTTCACGAGTGGATTTCAAACTATTGGAAGCCTTTAATGGAAGGGTATGTTCAATTTTACCCAATGGCCAAAGGCATTTTTATTGTTGCTTTTGAAAAAGAAAAGGATAGAAACCAGATCCTATATGATTACCACTGGGATTGGGAGGAAAAACATGTGTTGTTGTTAAAGCCATGGCACCCGGCTTTTAACCCAGCCACAGAAGTGTTTGAGAAGATTCCATAGTGGGTGAGACTTCCTAATTTCCCTCTTCAGTTTTGGTTTTATGCTTGCTTGGAGGCAATAGGGAACTCTTTAGGAACCTTCGTAATGGTAGACGAAGGGTCTTCAAATCTTCTGCACTCAAGTTACGCCCGAATCTTGGTGGAAATGAATATATCCAAGGTTCCCCCAAAGGAGATTCGTCTAAATTCTTCAAGGGGTTGCTAGGTGCAGTCACTGGACTACGAAGGAGTACCCTTTAGGTGTAAAATTTGTCGTCAAATGGGTCACTTAGCAGTTGAATGTGCCAAGCATAGACCTAACAAATTCACCTCTTGGTGGAAAGAGGCTTCAACCCAGCATTACACAGTGGAGAAACAGGAGGAAAAGCTAGAGAAATCTCTATTGAATGGCGCTGTGGAGGAGAGTCGAGCTTCTGAGGAGCCAAACCATGAAGAAGTATCGCTATTGCAAGAGGCAAGAAATTTTGAGCAGCGTCAGAATCAAACGAATCCATCTTAGGAAGAGCCCTTGGTTGAAGACAGGGAAACTACATCCAAAACAGAGACTGTAACTCCGGATTGTCGAGAAAAGAACTGCGGTGGGAGGCCTCAGCCAAGAGATGCTAGGAAGCGGAAGGTTGATGATCAGCAGCCTCAAGAATTTACGGAGTGTAGAGCTTGGAAGAGCCCCCAGGTCCCTTCTATGGACTGGCAGAAGGAGGCCGTAAGGGTCGAGGATGGTTGGCAAATAGTCATGGGAAAGAAATCAAAGAAGGAGAAGAAGAAAACTTTTGATATGGTCATGCGATCCCAGAACAAGGGAGGGCTAAAGAAAGCTCCACATATATGACCTGTTAAAGATCTTTAGTCTTTGTTAAGCTGGTCTGGTTTTGGCTGAAATCAAGCCCTTTTCTCTTATGGGAGGAATTATTTTTGAGCTGGGGAAGTAGTTTTTGGTATTGATTTGGTTTTGGTGGGTTCTAGCATGTTTGTATTGGGAAGTGTTTTGGGATTTTGCTTGTAATCTGGCATTTTCATTATTCAATAAAATAAACCTTATTACTGATCAAAAAATAATAACAATAATAATATTATAAATATTAAAATATACATTTAAATAATAAATATAAATAATACTATAAATAAATATAAATAATATTACAAATAAATTAAAAATAAAATAGTAAAATATAATACACATCAAAACAAAATAATAAAATGAATATAATTTGAGATATCATTAAGGAATGTTTAACTAAAAGTCATGACCATTTGTGGGGTTATCTCTATTCAAAGAGATGCCTTTCTTCATGGAGATATAAGGATATAAAATAAGGAGTGAAGATAAGGAAAAGGGATATGATATACACATCAGATTTTAAGAAGAAGATAGAAGAGTAAAGGAATGAAGATGTAAAAAGGAGATCTATCAATAGTGTGTAGAGAACAATAAAATATAAATTAGAAAGGTTCAGAATTAGTTTTCAAAAGGCAGCAATCAATTCAAAAGGTTGTGTCCTTTCTAATGAATTTCTCTTTTCAAAAGATACATCTTCTCATTTGAATGTGAAGATATAAAAAGGGAGAGAATGAGATATGTATAGAAGGGAAGGAAATAGAGAATAGAATGGGAAACAAGAGACAAAATATAGACTGCAGATCATCTGAAATTTATAAAGACAGGCAGATGGAAAGTAGATAAGTATTTTATGAATATAAGGAGATAAGTATTTTATGAATTTAAATAATAAGTTAGATAAATGTTTGTACATTTAAATAATGATGTTGATAAATACATCATGGATTTAAATAATAGTCTAATTAATAGTAATTCATACATGATGCTATTTATTTAATGTTATCTATTTTTTTTATGGATTGCATGGGGAATAATAAATCATGCATGCTACTAGTTATCTTATAACATTGCTGATATGTTATGCTCCATTGGCATTATTGAATGTAATTACATATGTATATATATAATACAATTATACAATAAAGATACTTGTAGCAATTATTGAGCCTTATAAGTAATTGTGATCATTTGATAGAAAAATGAATAAATTTATGAATGTCTTTATCCTATGATTGATCAGGAAAAGGAGAAAAAGAATGCAATATGAACACTAAACCATCATAAAGGATATCTTCAAGAAATCAAGGCAGATTTAGAGTAATCCCAAATTGGGGACATTACATCATCAGTTGTTGATGGTTCTGCTCTGCGGGAAGATCCAGCAATTCCTGTGGTAACGCCAAGACATTCGGGGTGTCGTGCATCAAGCTGGAAATGTACATCCTCAACTGTTGGTTCTCAGCCTTCAAGGCTGACTTGTCTTTTCCATCCTTGGCCATCCTTTCTTGGGCGCTTACCAAGGCGATTCCGAGAAGGTCTGCCTCCACCTGTCGTGTGGTCTTTCCGAGGTTAAGTTTAGACAATGTGAAGTCTTCCACTTGTACCTCATGTATGCTTTTATCTTTTGGTGAGGCAGCAATCTCTATGATGAACTCATATTTTGCATTCCTTTCCATGTGAACTTGCTTCTTCAACTTCTTCGTCGGCATGTCTTGTGGGACATGGTCGAATTTTGTGAAGTCAAGCTCATAGGAGAGCCTTTCCCTCTTCCTTCCTAGGAAACCCTCAAGCCAGATAGAATCTCGGCTAGCTTCACTAGAAGGAGGAATATGGGGCCCTTGAATGCCCGAAGTATGAGACTGTGCTGGAGTGACGTCTCTTGGTGGCGAGTCCAAGTCGATGGGGACTTGTGACTGCTGTGATGTTGGTGATGTAGGTGGCTCTGTTTCTAACACAGGCACCATTTTTGCTGCTGGCTCTGCAGTGACTATCTCTGTTACTGGCTCTGGGGCAGCAATTCCCGTGACTATCTTAGGGGTATGTGTGGCTGTCTCCACGTATGACTCTTGCGGTCTTCCCCTTGTGTGTCTAGACATCCACAACCCTTTGGGAGGATTGCACCATTGCTTTTTTTTGGGCTTCTTCCTTGATGAGGAAGGTAGTGTAGATTGAACCTATGGTGGCTCTGTCCTAGGAAGTACTACCTTCCTTGTCTTCTTGCTGTCGAGGTAGAGTTGACTGTTCTTGACAACTCTACTTGTTCTTTCCTCTACAGATGGGTTTTCCTTTGCGTACCAATCCATCCTTGGGAGTGGTTGTGAGTCTATTGAATCTACGAAGAATGAGGGGAGAATGACTTCCCCTTCATCATCAGACAAGCCCTTAACGTCTTCTGACATAAAGTCAGCTATTTGTGAGAGCTTGAACCTGCTATGGTTCCTTCTTCGCACTTCATACTCATCGTCACAATTGACCCAGTAATCTTCCATAGAAGATTCATGTGATGAGCGTTGTTAAGATGCGCCGCATAAAGACCTCTGGGATCATATGACCTTCTCTCAATGAGGTATTTGAGATTAAGCCTCACCGTTTCCTAGCTCATCAACTTGACATCTACCGCTGACCTGCATCTATAGAGTCCCATCTCAACGGGAAATTTCACAGCTGGCTTCTTCTTCAATCGCAAGTGAGTATGAACTTTGGCCAACTGCCTTAGGAATTCCATGAAAACTACCCTACCTGAAGGGTAGCGTGGCATCATGGCGGAATGACCAATGTAGCCATACATGTGTATGTAGGTGAAGGTAGGGAATTGAATAAACCAATCTGCCCAATCCACCATTGCCTCCTTGGCTGCTTGTGAAATACGTACATGCATCTCATGGTCTAGTTCTCGTACAATGTGCATGGTGAAGAGGTCACTTGTCCTTTTGAAGTGTTGCTCTACTTGAGTAAACTCAAGACATGTAAAGTGTTCATGAACCTTCTACACGCCTAAGGTCCCCACATTGTTTAATATCCTGAATTCGCCTTGGAAGGCAATCAGGTATACCAGGTAAGAACACATGTGGAACCTATGAGCTTCTAGAAACCCGGTAATCTGTTGGTGGAGTGTATCACTGATCAGAGTGACCCAGTCATAATGTTCCCTCTTGCTGATGATTTTGGCAATGACGAAGTACATCCATTACTGAAACAGATTGCCCTCCTCCTGTCCAGTGATTTTGCTGAGTAGAGTGATCAACACTGCATACTCATCTTTGAATTCTCCTCGTCCAACTATCTTAGGCAAGCTAGCCTTTGTCACTGATATAACCACGTTGGTAGGGCATGATGGAATACCAAAACATTTTTCAATGTCCTTGGGTTTCAAACTGCAAATTACCCTCCCATCCACTAATCCGATTTCTCTCGTGGTAGGATTGTAATGCTTAATGCAAGCAATTACAAGCTCCACACTTTGTAATGTGATGGAGATGGACGCAGCTTGAAGCAACCCGGATTCCTCTATGTTCTGCAATGTGATCTGATTCATGCCCTCCAAGTCTTCTAGATCAACCACTGGATTCTTTTGAAATAAGTCTGTGTCAATCGTTTTCAGGTAATCATGGTACAAGGCCATCTTGGTCTTGTATTGTACCTGAGAGTACTGCATCTTGAATAACTCGAAGATTGACTGTGCACACAACCTTGTTCTGACACTTTCCAAAAACCCCTAAAAATAGTGCCTACCGAGAAGTATTTTTCTAGAAAAAATCTGGCACATGGGTTTTGTTCGTGCTTCAATGCTGAACAAACCCAATTCCTCAAAATTTTGATTCTGAAACTTTCTCGAAAAAATCCCCAAAAATAGGGGCAGCAATGTTGTTTCTTGAAAATCTGACGAGATGGGTTTCATTGGAAAATTATTCTGATTCTACCCAATTGATCAGATCTGTGGTAGCCTGCTAATTTGTGTGACATGCAAGAATACCTAAGACAAGAAAAAAGGAAGTAGACAGAAGGTGGATTGGAAGTTTTAGCTGTCTCCCTGAGAAAATATGTCTCTAAATCCAGCCTCTGATAAGAAATCTTCCTCTGCCTCTGATCTTCAAAAAATATTGAAGAACTGTCAAAAAGCCTTGCCAGATCTTGAAAGGACTTCCTTGAGAGCTTATTGTTGTTTTTGATCTTTAACCTACAAAGAAATAATGAAGGACGCCTAGATCTGCTTTATAAAGACTCAAGCCTGAATCCTTGAAGTTTGGGCGCCTAACTCATGATCTAAGCCTGATTTGGCTTGATCTAGAGTTCAAAAGGTTGATTTCCACTAATCGTGGGGTGAATTGGCCAAGTTTGCCTCCAAAATATCTTAACTGAAGTCAACAAACTTTCCTTTCACCTTTTTAGGCGTCCCTTTTGAGTTTGAGTGCTTTTTCATCATTTTGTCATGTTGAATGACCTTTGTTTGATCCTCGCTCCAAATTGATCAGTTGATCCTAAGCAATTGCTGATAGATTCACTGTTGAGCACGATCTGTGCTGAAGAGATGTTCCCGGGAAGTGTTAAGCCGGAAAACTAAGTTTGAGGCTCTAGAAGACTGGGTGCCTTTCTTCAACAAGGGCGCTTTTGCACTTGCCTTACTCAGTTTTCAGTGTTTGTTCTTCAACTTCTTTATTTAGACCTCCCGTGCTCTGATTTGATCTCTTCGTTGACTGATAAGTCGAACAATCTCGCTTGACGATTCATCAGGTGACCAGCTCAATCCTGAAAAGGATGGTTGGTGTCTCAGTTCCTAAAAGTCAATTTAAAGCCTCAGCGAGCAAGGGCGCCTTTCTTCAGTAAGGGCGCTTTTGCTCTTTTTGGTCAATTATTTCTTGTTGAAAACTGCTTCAATCTGATCATCATCAGATGATTGCTTTGCCGGAATCCTTCGTAGATCGTTTCGTTGTCAAGGAGAATCCAAAAGAAGATCATCTTGGAAGTCCTTCAGCCTTTGGTCGGCATCTGAGTGCTCAAAAGAAAGGGCACCTTTCTTCAGCAAGGGCGCCTTTTTCAAGATACTTGGCACTTTTTCAGTGTTCTTTCGTTCTTGCTTTCCTAGCGTTTTCCGCTTGATTGCCTCCTCAGTTGATCAATCACTGCAGTTGTTTGGTTCACCTCGCAGGTTCGCAGATGGTTTCATCGTGAAACTAGATCGGAGCTGGATAGAATTCACGAAGACAGCATTTCTCAACAGATGACATCTTCATTACCCCATTCAAGGGCGCCTTTCTTCAACAAGGGTGCCTTTCTCCAGTCAAGCTGTCGTTTTTGGATGTTCTTTATAACAGCCTCTTTGCCTTCTATTGACGATTGTCGGTGATCATTTTATCAGATGATCTTGCTGAATGTTTCGTTGTTGATTCAACAGGAGAATGTCGAGGATGACTGCCTTGGAGGAATCAAGAGACTAGATTTGGCCCCTAAGATTCAAGGGCGCCTTTCTCTGGAAAGGGCGCTTTTAGCATCTTGAGTTGGTTTCTCCTTGGTAGCATTTCCAGAGTTAGCCACATTTTGGCCTTTTCCGGTTTCGAGAATCTCCCTTGTCAAACAGCATCTTTTTCATCCTTTTTTGCCATGGTTGCGTCATTGAAGCTTTTGAAGCTTAGCTTTCAACACCTAGTACTGGCCAATCTGCCATTAATGGCTGCGGAGCTCCTAACTTTGTTCCTGAAAAATAGAAATAGACCCACCAGAGTAAAACAGGTCTTTTGATGATTCTGACTTGACCAATGTGATCATGAAGTCAATTAATCCTATCAAAATCATTTTCAATCATTTCCAGTAAGGTCCTATTTTCAGGGGTTTCCCCGAAAATAGGGGTATGAAACCCTAATTTTCAATTTTTTGAAAATTTGCACATATGTTCCTTGACAGAAACCCACAAAAACCTTATGTTTGGTTTGACCTAAAACAGACTTTTGATGGCATTTTTACATGATTTAGCTCAATTTAAGCAGAATGCCAAAAAATTATTTTGGGTACAACACAACTAACTCAACAAAATTGGCCAAAGGCCACAAATTTTGTCACAATGAGAAGTCTGAAGTAACCTCTCCCACAGCTGCAATAATTCAGATGATATTTTACACCCTCAAAATTGCTATCAATAGGAAGAAGTTTTCGTTTCCTATGATCAAAAAGAAATCTGCAAAAACCCTTGGCTCTACAAGATGAATTATTAAATATCAATTTCAAATCTAGATGTCTAAAAGCTTAGGCAACCCCTCTATTTATTTTTTTTCTCCAATTCTTCAAGAAGCTTCTAGAATATTATTTTATTTTTATTAAGTGACTTTATGATATATTTTTAAAATCAAGTCGCTTTATTAAATTCAAGTCACTTTATTAAATTAATTAAATATAAGGTCACCTTATAATATTGATTTATTTGATAACCTTATAAATAATTAACTTAATACCACTTTTTAATTTAATTAAAATAACTAATTAGTCATCCTCATGAAAAATCATTATTTTGGACAACTTAATTAATTAAATTAATTAAATCAAACTACCTCCAAAACGGGGACATTACATTCTAGCTCGATGCGTAATGTCCCTTTTTGGTCCATTCCAACATTTTTGGAAACTCCAACTTTCTTGGAGAGTGTCAACTTTATCGAAAAGGTAGTTTGGCAATTGTAGATAGTTCTTAGAACCAAGATGAGTACAATGGTACTTTTTGTGTGCATATCCAACATTCTAGGAGCACTCCACACTTTTTGGAGAAGTATGCCATCTTGGGAGGGTGTCAATCTTCATCTAGACTAACTTCCTAAGCACTTAAGGTATTGATGGTGGTCGGAATTTGTGTTTGGACTTTTAATATTTTACGTAACTTTGGCGGTTGTGTGGAAAATAATTAAATTATTAATGGTTAAATATTTAAGTTGTCAAAAGGTGGAAAATTAAAAGACAACTTATATTTAATTATTTAAAAGGGTAATTTATTAAGTTTGGTAAGAACGGACGAATATTTAATTAAAAGTAATTTTTAGGGTTAGATGGAAAAGAATTAAATAGGGGAATTATTGGAAAAAGGATTCATTCTATCATTATCAATTTCCAAAAACCCTTGTTGCAGAAGTTTGATTCAGCTTTTTTCCCTGAGGACTAAAAACCCTCTCAGTTAATTTAGGAATTGGAAGATAGAAACCTTCCAATTCTGTTTGTTAGCTTCAGTCGAAGGTAAAATTTGGGCTTACAAAGAATTTCAGGTTATCACAGATTTTATGCATATTAGAAAATCCAATATATATATATACATATATATATTTTCAAGCATTTCTATTTTAAAATAAATCAAATATTATATTTTATTTGCTGGTCAAATGTCATAAACCCAGTCGTACCAATTTTGGTTGCAAAGTGGTTTGAACCATTTGTAATTGCATAGGATTTATTTTAGGTGTCGTTGAGTTAGAGAATTGATTTGAAGGCCTAATCCTACCAAATCATCACTTGAAATATTACTATTTACCAATTGCCAAAGTGTCAATGTGGGAGGTGACATGGAGACAAGAAAGTAAATGATTCTTAAAAAAAAGATTTGCAGGTCTCAACCAACTACAAGTTCTGATGCTTTAAAAATTATTGAATGTGTTTTTTGAGACATTAACACTATCCCATTCCAGCTGCCACCTATATGACTCTTAAGAAATTCTTCTAAAAAGGGTAATCACAGATATTGGACAAAGGAGACGTAGCATGTAAAAGATTTTGATTTATGTTTTTTGTCCAATCTCCACTACCTTGTGGGGCGCTCAATCACCTCAACACTGCAGCTTGAACACTTAGGATTCCCTTTCAAAGGAAACTACAGAAATAACAAAGAAAAGAGATTGTAGCAAGAAAAAAAAAGAAGAGAGATTGCTAAAAACATTAAAATAACTAAAAACAGCTAGTCTGAAAGCTCCTCAAATCTGCATGTCAACTACTGAAAAGATATCTAAGAACTCTGAGATAAGTTTTTTGTTGTGTTCCCTATTACTAAAAAAAAGCCTAAGAACTCTGAGATAACTTTTTTGTTATGTATTAATTTGAAAATCAATTATCTTCAATATGTTATGTGTTCCCTTCAAGTCAAGATATATGGGGATGTTAGAATATGGAATCCCGCTTTTCAAGCCCAATTTGAGTCATAGATCATGGCTGGCTCATTGAGATAAGTAATATATTCTTTTAAAACTTAGAATTCATGTGAACAAGTTGGCCCTCGGAGAAGTGGGTATGTTTTTCCCTTCTAAGAGCTCTATTTTTCCTTCTTACTCACTCATTCCCTCAAGTGAGGTTCTCGGATTCTAGTGTTCTTTGGTTTTTTTAGATACTTTCTTGCTTTATATAGATGCTTGTAGATCTAGTGGCAAATGTTTGGTGATTCTAATAACAGCAGCAGACTTTATTCAGACAATGCAACTACTGAAGAATATAAATTTCATGCAGACTTTATTCAGTAGTTGACATGCAGATTTGAATAAAGTAGTTGCATGTCAACTTTATTCAGTAGTTGACACGCAGACTTTATTCAGTAGTTGACATAACCATTTGAATAAAGTAGTTGCATGTCAACTTCGTTCAGTAGTTGACATAAACATTTGAATAAAGTAGTTGTATGTCAACTTCATTCAGTAGTTGCATGTCAACTTCACTCAGTAGTTGACATGCAGACTTTATTCAGTAGTTGACATGCAGATTTGAGGTGTTAGTATAGTTGAATAAATTTCTAAAAACAAGATTTTTAGAAATCTGCCCAATATCTTGACTTGAAGGGAACACATAACATATTGAAGAAAATTTATTTTCAAATTAATACATATTCTAACATCCCATATCTTACATAAATATTTTTAATTTCTGGGATTCCATATTCTAACATCCCCATATATCTTGACTTGAAGGCAACACATAACATATTGAAGAAATTTTATTTTCAAATCAATACATAACAAAAACGTTATCTCAGAGTTCTTAGCTTTTTTCAGTGGTAGGGAACACATAACAGAAAAGTTATCTCAGAGTTCATAGTTGTTTTTTCAGTAGTTGACATGCAGATTTGCGGAGCTTTCAGACTAGCTGTTTTTAGCTAATTCTATTTTTTAGAGTAGAGGATCTGTTATTTAGGCAGATTTCTAGAGTTCTTAGTTTTTTCAGTAGTAGGGAACACATAACAGAAAAGTTATCTCAGAGTTCTTAGTTGTTTTTTGAGTAGTTGACATGCAGATTTGTGGAGCTTTCAGACTAGCTGTTTTTAGCTAATTCTATATATAGAATAGAGGATCTATTATTTAGGCAGATTTCTGAAAATCTTGTTTTTAGAAAAAATTTCAAGTATAGTAACACCTCAAATCTGCATGTCAACTACTGAATAAAGTTGACAATGCTACGACTTTATTCAAATGTTTTTAGAAATTAATACTCAAATCTGTATGTCAACTACTGAAAATCAACTTCAAATCTTTGGCAAACCTCAGAAATACAACTCCTTTTCTCCAAACTCTCACCAAACCATACACTTGAATGCTCCTTGCAAGAATGATAATGACATCTTTTTTCTTTTTCTTTTTTTGTCTTTTGACAAATCATGCTTAAGTGTGCACTTGGGAGTCTCTACCTAGCAATGAGATGAAAAGTGTGCATTTTCAAACCTCTTGTCACTTTTGTCACTTAGAGAATCTTCACTTTTTGTTCTAATTTGAAGTTGACCTACTCTAGCCCTTCCATTTTTCACTTAAATGACCAAAAAATGCATTTTTTGACTTGGAAAGCAACTTTTTTCACTGAAAGGAGCACTTTTTGTTCTAATTTGAAATTGATCTACTCTAGCCCTTCAACTTTTCACTTCAGTGATCAAAAGTGACTTTTTGACCTCCTAAATCAATTTTTTCACTTCAAGGAGCACTTTTCATTCTAAATTGAAATTGACCTGTTTTAGCCCTTCCACTTTTCACATAAGTGACCAAAAGCACACTTTTGACCTGCTAAGCCACTTTTTTCACTTAAAGGAGCACATTTTGTTTTAATTTGAAGTTGACATATTCTAGCCCTTCCACTTTTCACTTAAGTGATCAAAAGCATGTTTCTTTACCTACTAAGCCACTTTTCACTTAAGTGACCAAAAGCATACTTTTTTCCTACTATTTCACTTTTTTCACTTAAAGGAGCACTTGTTTGGCAAATACTCTGTAATGTCCCCGTTTTAGCTGACGTTGTTTATTGAAGAGTGAACCTATCAATTTGACCCTCGTAGGCTGACAGTTTTGATTAGAGGGTTGTCCTTGGCAGTTATCTAGAGTCTCGAGACATCACTCCATCAGTTGATTCAGATTTGGGCCTTTGCAGAGACTTACAAAGTGATATTCAAGCACTTACTATTTATAGTAAGTCAGGCAGACAGGGGTTACTATTTCTGGCAAGGCACCTGGTTCAGTTGGTCATCTCAGTTTCGACCCAATTTGACAGTTTGATGAGCAAACGGTGAATAAGGGAGCATTTAATAATAATTAAATAATTATTATTATGACTTTATATTATAAAGTCACTTTAAGTGAAATATTAAAATATTAATTAATGGTGAATTATAAAGTATTTAATACTTTATAACAGTGGAGTAATATTAATATTAAATGAGTATTTATTACTCATTTAAAAAGGACGCCATTTATTAATGAAATTGCCTAAGTTTCAAAAGAGGCGAATTTTATATTATTAAATGCATTTAAATTGCTTTTCTGAAGGGGGTCGAATTTTTGAGAGAGGTATTTATTTCTCAAAGAAAGAATAGAACTCATTATGATATGATTATTCAAATTTTGTCTTTTCTCTCTGAGAACATTTGGAGTTGGAGAAATAAGGGTTTCTGCAATCAGGTTTTGGAGAACGTCAACTCTTCAGAATCAGACATACTGAGGCTGTGAAATACCAGTTGAAGCTTGTCCATCAGAGTGACTTTATTCAGAAGTCATATTTGTGCTTACAGAGGAAAAATCAGAAAGGGTTTGAGAAGAACGTATTTATCAAGGCAAGGAATCGATTTATATCTTGTTGTTCCAGTATTCTGGCATCTCTTTTTCTCAGCCGTACGGCCTCTTTGCTTGCTGCCATAGCCATACTGTTTCAGCTGGAAGGCATGTGGATTTAAAGCTTGAAACGCCTTGCTTTTTGTTGCATATTCACTTCCATTGGGGTCGCACAATTCCTTGGATGCATCTGTGATCAATTTGGAGCTGGATATCTTTGTCTTTTGTGCACATTGAATGCTACAGCTGGTTATCAGATCACTGCAATAAAATACCAGGTTTCTTACTCATTTAATAGTTGTTTTTTCCCTATGCATGCTTGCCTTTTGGCTCACACATCATAGATCTATTATTGTAATCGATTTGCAAGATTAATAGAGTCTTCTGGCACCAATTTATGAGTACATTTACTTCAAATTCGCATTCTAGAATTTATCATAATTTTTAGAAGCATTTAATGCAAAATCGTAACATCTCCTTTATTTGCAAAAACCACAAAAAAATCAAAAAACAAACAAAACAAACAAAACCCTGCATTCTCAGTCAGTGGTTGGGTTGAGAGACACCTAGTCTCTTACATACTCCCAAGCCACGCACTTTTTGAGCTACTAAGCAACTTTTTTCACTTAAGGGAGCACTTTTTGGCAAATAGTCCCAAGGCACGCACATTTGGAATTATTACCATGGCAAAACCACTTAAAGCACTATTTCAAGGTCATAAACAATTTTGATACAGTCATTTTTTGAAAAGTGCTGTTTTGGGAATGGTTAGCCAAGCAAAAGCACTCTAAAACCTTTGCCACTTAACTTTTTGGCTCCAAGTAGAAAACTACATGCTTTTGGGGTTAGAGCCACTTGTCATGACAGTTTATTTTTCACTTTCATTTAGGCAAAAACACCCAAAGAATGCTCCTACAAGCACTCGACCTTGGTAAACTCCCTTAAAGCTCAGATTTTTAGGGTTATAACCACATTTTGATACTTAGTCAATTTTCATGCCTAGCAAAGTGCATCCCAAGAATCATTTTGCCACTTTGCTTTATACTTAATCAAGTTTCCATGCCTGGCAAAGTGCACCCTATGAGTCATTTTGCCACTTGATACTTGGACAATTTCTTGCTCATTTGACAACTTTTCCACTTCGAATCTTGACATCTCAGCTTCACAATTGTCCATTTACTTAACAAAAGAATGAATACCTTCTTAGGACGATGCACTTCACTCACGACATGCGAAAGTGATGAAGGAACAACATCAACATTTAATAAATTCCATAACAAACTGACAAGAAAACTTATCAAATCAAATGAAAAGGACTCTGGTACGAACAAAAAACTTGTAGGGGTACGGTACTAGACACCATGGTAATAAGCCTCAAATATATTCACAAACTATCACTTACCTTTTTATTAAATTATCCACAAATATAAGCTTACAATTTACCAAAGTATCAATTGCTCTTATAAGCATTCAATAATCCAAACTCAAAGGAATTATGGAGAATGACAGGTCCTTTATGTTATGAGGTGTTTTATAGCATCTAAATTCACGGTTTTCTTCTTGCTGAACAAGAACATACAGTTGATCCTTGAAAGCTCTTAACGGTTTCATCCAATCAATCCACTAGTTGAGGAAGTAGAATGAAAGCATAATTTAGTATTATTGGGATATCAATTCAATTCCTACAAAGAAGATTTAAATCAAAGAGAAGAGAGAAAACATCAAGAATTACCAAAAGCTTTGCTCAGTTATTTATTGCAACAAAAAGTTACAACTGACTCGGCAAAAAAATATTACGAGGGGGGGAGGGATTTAACATTCAAAGCTAGACATTGCACTTTGACTAGAAGATTTGCTCACTTATTTATTACATCAAGTACAACTGAATTGGGAAAAAAATATCACAAGGGGATGACTTAATATTAAAATCTAGATGTTTCTCTTTGGCAGTTGGAAGTCACTGCCATGAGCAACACCTGTTGACATTCCTAGGAATATCAGTGGTAAAGTAATATCCAATGAAGAGCTTTATGCTACAAATTTATGTGATAACAAAATGACACTCAAAAGACTCTAAGGACTCCATATGCAAATCATCGACTACGATTGCCCAAATAAATTATGCAGTTTATCAGCTATGATTACTCAAAATTTAAATAATATATGCAAAGCATGAACAAATCTATGGATAACAATATATAAAGATTCCATTTGTAATTAGACATGATTATGCTCATATAATTTAAAGGGCTCATAGACACTCACAGCAACATAATACTAGCAGCTCTGCATGATGGTAAGGTGTATTCAATCAGCACATCTTTTGTCCCAATTGATGATAGTGGACCCACAGTAGCCCCTGTGTAGTCTTCCTGCTTAGGCTTAACAATGCAGTTTGAAATCAAACCAAATCCACCTGCTGGCTTTCTTGAAATTTGTATTGTTTGTTCTTGTGATAAAAAATCTGCAAAATCTAAGAAAACCACTTGTAAGTCAGAGTACTACTACAACTTAAAACTTGAAAATGCACAGTTTTCTTGGAGAAGTAAGCTAAGATGAATACAGCAAGGGTTACAGTAATCACAGTACAATATTGGGCTATTTAGCTGATCCATGCATTGCACGTCAGTTAATCTTCAACATTGATTAATACTCTTTTTGAAACCTTCTCCCAGAATAACCCATACTGTGCACTGAGTGGTATTTTTAATTGGGGCCAAATGTCCTTCATGTTAAGCATCATCATTATCTTTGAAAATACCATTTAATGTTTGTAGGGAAACACATAATGAAGCTATGGTCATTTTAAATTTGGCCAAATCTCATGCAATTTTAGGTATGAAGATGCCCTTGACTACATTATATCCAATCAGTTTGCAAGGACAATGATCCTTGAAAAACCTATAAATGACCTGTCCGACTCATTAGAAATTACAGCACAATTTAAGGCTAATTAGCTGACAAGCGTATTACTGGTCAATTAATCTTCAACTTTGATTAATACTGCCTTTTTGGAATGTTTTAAAATAACCCAAACTGTGCAATAAATGGTACTCCTAATTTTGTGGAATGTCCATCTCATTGGACATCATTAAATGTTTAAATATGTTAGTCACTGTTTAGGAATTTGGTGGGAAACATGTAATAGAGTTAAGATCATTTGAAAATTTATTAACCTAATGTAATTTTAGTAATGAAGATGCAGTGACTACATTATATCCAATTAGCTCACAAAGATGGTGATTATTTAACACATGTAAATGACGGTCTTTCACTCATAAAGTCCTTTTTTAACTCTTCTTCGATTCTAATACAAGAGATATTATTGTTCTGAAATGAGGATTCCAGGAAAATATAAGTATTTAAGACTTTTGGTACTCGATCTACTATTACCACAATGATTTCCAAGTAAAGAACATGGCACTGTTTTTAGGACATTTCCAACCAATCAAAACATGTTGATACTAGAGATTTGTATAAAAATAAGATGCTTTCCGTGCACTTAGCTTGTACTGGGCTCCTCTCTTGTTGTGAATGGCCAAAATCTTTGTATTCCAACAGGAATTTGTTATTAGAGCTTTTAGACATGGACTAGGCTAGAAATTGTCTCCAGAACTGATATTTAGCACAGATGTTGAATGTGATGTTAAGGTTTACTTTCAAATTATTAACATTTTATACTATTTATCCAATAGAGAGTATTTTAAAGTGTACTATCCTCTTAGATATGATTACTTGCAGCAATTTTAGATGGTCCCTACATGAATTGTTTCCTATATGGCATAACACCCTCGTTGAAAATACTTCCATCTTGTAGTGCTGCGAGTGCCAACAACATTAAATGATTCTGGTAAGACAAGTTCAAAGTAAGAAAGTTGGATTCAGTCCTTATTAGTGAGCTCCAATCCTAGATTATCATGATGAACATTAAGAGACACCTGCATACAAATAGGTTTTATGTTGGTCAGACTCAATACTAATCTTCATAGATCTGACTAAAATCCATATGCGTGCATCCCTAAGGATAACTTTATAATTGTGCTTCGTGTTACAATATAGATCATCCTGCCTGTAACAGCACTGATCATTAACATACAAGGCCAACAACTGTAGTACCTGTGAATACACCGAATGTTGAATCTGTCATGAGACTCCTGTCACACTTTACTTTCAGCACTTGATTCTGAATAATTGCAAGTAAATTGGATTTGCTACATGATTATCTGATGATTTATGTTGATTAGCATCCATGGTTAAGTTGATATTGACATTATCCTTGCAGTGATTTATTTGAATGGATGTTGCTGATTTGGATCAATTTTCATTGTACAGGTACAGGTGTTTGAACTCATACTTATATGGTGTGGTGGTACACTATGGGGGTCTATTAACAGCCCAGTTTCACCAATGCAACACAACTGCATGATAAACATATGATACAATGTACTATGCCTAGCATTTCCTTGATTGTTTTACTTGTTTGTTTATTCAAGCAAGCTTGTACAATGAATGTAGAACAGGCAGGACCGCATATAAAATCAGACTCCTTCCATGACAATGAGAAGCATATTTGAAGTGCTCAACAGTTGGAAGTTAGAACACAACCATTGGTAACCATGTAAAACTAATTCTTAGCAACAGGTGACAAATAATTAACATATACTCAGTTAGTAACAAAACATAACAAAGAGAATGACATCATCCCCCACAAAAAGAAAATTCAGATTACAGCCAACAACTAAAAACAAAATGAATCATATCGCTAAACATCAGGAGACATCCCTGGCAGTACTTTAGCACCTGCTGAAATAAAAGATGTTGTAGTCAGAGTTTGTGTTTGCTGGATGGCAGCCCAAAGTTGATAGACTTCTTCAGTCCATTGTTGACTTCACAGTGCCCAGAGCTTCTGGCCATGTGGACAGCTTCCTTGATTTTCTTCTGCATGTGATCATGTACTTCTGTAATCATAGCCACTTTGGCTTTCAGCTAAACTATCTCTTCTGCTGCTGGTGCCAGTTTAATTTTTTCAGCTTTAATGAGTTGTGTTTGTTAAGCCAATTGTGTGTGTGCATTTAGTTCTTTGAATTCTTATTCCTGTTCAACCCACCATGTGAATGGAACTCCTTTCCTTACTATGTCCAAAGGGTGTAAGACTTGGGCATAGTTTTTAGTAAAATGTCAGTAATATCTAGCATAGCCCAACAATGACCTTATTTTTATAACATCCTTTAGTGCTTCCATCTCTGCAACCACTTGTATCTTGTCAAATTTGTTTTTGATCCAGCATTGTAGACAATGTAGCCAATAAGCTTCCTTTGTGGCATCATTAATCAAAACTTCTTTGGATTTACTGTCAATCATGCTACTCTACACTACTACATGCACTCTGCTAAGCCCTTTAGATCTATTTCTTGGTCACCATAAATTGACCAATCATCCTAGAACATTTCAAAATTATGTTGGTATCGCTATGAAACTCTGTTTTTAGGCCTCTTTTTGTCTATTAGTTGTCAAGGGAAATACTAAGGTTCACATCTGGCACAAGCCAATTGTTGTTCCCCCAGTTGGTTTGTTAAGTTTATCTTGTCCTAGTCCTTTCAGCTAACGATTTACATGGAAAAATATGATCACAACAAAGCAACAGATGATGAAAATGATGGCAAAGACAAGGAAAAAGTAAGGGAAAACACAACATTTTTTTCAACCATACCCAAGGAGCAGCAGTGGGAGAATTTTTAGCTGACAAAAGCATGAGGAAATTGTTCAAAGGTACCTAATAGAAGCATTTCAAGACTAAGTGAAGATTGGCACAAATTGCTGATGGTAAAGCCAAAGATAAAATTCACCTAGCATCCAAAGGTCGCAGACAACTTCTAAAAGTGCACCAAGTAATAAAGGAAGAACAAGTAAGGTTTGAGCACAATTTTGTGGTGGTAATGCTGTTCCAAAATTCTGCCCAAAGACAATCAAGTGGCTACACATTTCCAAATTCATACCTAAAGGCGGCAATACAGTCACAAACCATGCCTTGGGAAAAAGAAGAGCAAATTCCCAAGATTGGCACTATTCCAAAGTGGTTATGCCAAGACAGAATCCTGCCCTTGTCATGAGAAGTGGAAAATGCATTAGAAATCTCCACCAAGTAAGAATGGTTGTTTAAGTAATAAGTTAGGAGTGTCTTTATCATGGCAAATCCAGTCAATAATGGTGCGTAAGATGGCATATCCTTTAGTGATCCATGCCCAGGTCAAAGACATTGGAAAACATTCAATTT
>VDFB02353271.1:0-29591 GCA_007258455.2 Sequoia sempervirens
CTATATTTGTCCTAGTCTCCTTTTGGTCCTCTATATTGGTCTACTTAGGAATTTTTGAATTATCATTATCCCTACATGAGACACATGTCCCCAACTAGAGCCAATGTTGGCACCACACTTTGACGTGTCTCATTTCTCTATTTTTTCCTCATGTTGTGAATTTGACCCTATTTACCCAATACTAATAATTGATCTAATACATCTGATGTTGGGTCACTTATGTCATTTTATTAGGATTATTTATGTATTATAGCCTAAATACTTAGTGAAATTGGTAGAGCTGGTGGTTATGTGAAAGGGTTTAAAACTATGTGTGTGTTTTAAATTAAGGGTTCACCCTGTTCCTTCCATGGGTTCCAAAATACCTTAAAACCCTAACCTTTACTCTTCCCTTGCTCCTTTTTTTCCTTCCTCAATAGGTCATGGGCATTGGAGTGGACTTGGGACCTTAGGATTTTTGAGGTCCCTAGTCTTTGTGAGGCCGATATCCCTATGACCTTTCCTTTCCCTCCTTAGAGTTCCAAACTTCCCCAAAACCTTGAGATCTCCACTTCCCCATATTTCTCCCTAAGTCGCGGGGTTGCTAAACATGGGGGCTTGGAGCTTTGAGACCTGGTGCCAAGTTTTGATCCTATCTCACAACCTCATCCTAGTCCTTGTGGCATCATTATCCCACCCCTTTACTTCCCCATCCTACCTTAGAATTTTAGACTTCCTTGAAACCCCAAGATCCCATTACACCATAGTCCTTGGATCTAGGTCCCTCTCAAGATTCTCCCTACTCTATCCCAATTTTTGGAAAATAACCCTCTCTAAACCTTGTGACTTTCTTCGTCCCTCATTCCCTTGTCCCTATTAGACCTTGAGTCTTGGTTCTTCCTCTACTCTTCATGATTTTGGTTCTAATTCCCTCTATCCACCTAACTCTCATGTCTCTTCCATATTCCTTCCTTTGTAAGTTTTCAAACCTCTTTAGTACCTTGGAACCACATCCACAAGTCCCACTACAAAAAAATAGGCAATTAGCACCTAAAATAGCACCGAAATTTAGTGCATTTGAGTTCATGAATTGGACACTTCTGCTAGTGCAAAACTCGGCCCCAAACTGCATGTTCACTTGGGCACCGGATTTTGCGCCAGAAAAGTAGAGCAAGCAATAGTGCCTCCTTTAGTGTTGAGAAGCGAGACCAATTTAATGTCAAAAATAGCACCTAAATTAGTGCCCAATTTGGCTTCCAAATTTGCTTCCATTTCTGTTCCCATTTTTGCTTCTAGTTTTGCTCCTAGTCATGCTTCATGTTTTGCTTCTAGTATGGCGTCAAAAATAGCTTCTTTTTTGGCTTCCTAATTGACGCCAAGTTTTGCTTCCATTATGACATCCTTTGTTGCTTCCAGTTTTGCTTCCATTATGACGTCCTTTATTGCTTCTAGTTTGGCTTCCGATTTTACTTCTGGTTTTTCTTCTTGTGTTGCTTCCAGGTTTGCTTCTAGTTTTGCTTCCAATTTTGCTTCCAGGTTTTCTTCCAGTTTTGCTTCTAATTTTGCTTCCATTTTTGCTTGCAATTTTGCTTCTGATATAATGTCGCTTGTTGCATCTAGTTTTGCTTCCATTTTTGCATCTTTTGTTGCTTCTAATATGGCTTCTATTATTGCATCTTTTGTTGCTTCTAAAATTGCTTCCATTATTACTTCTTTGTTTGCTATTTGAATTGCTTCTATTTTTGCTTCCTAGATAACACCAAGTTTTGCTTCCAAGATTGCTTTTGGTTTGCTTATAGTTTGGCTTCCATTGTCGCTTCCTTTTTTGCTTCTAAAAATGCTTCTTTTTTTGCTTCCATTTTTAATTTAATATGTTTCATTTCAATTTAATTAGTTAAATATATCATGCCTCTTAAATAACTAATATGATTATAGAGTAAGTAATTTAATTATTTAACTCATATGATTAAATAACAAGATAATTATTATAACATGATCATCATCTATAATTGAAACAAGTGAGTCAAATATCTATAATTTTGAAATTTGAATTTGACAACATCCATCACAGTGATAGAATTAAAATCATCATACGTAATGAATATCCATCCAAAAATCATCGACCACTTTCAATATATATAAATTTCAATATATATAAATTGACAAGTCAATACTGATAAGATCATCATCATATATAACTAAAACAAGTGAAAGTCAAATATGACAATAGATCAATAACATGTCAAAATGATACATGTCCAACAGTCAACATAAGTCAAAATGATACATGTACAAATGATATAAGTAAAAATGATAAATTATGTAACTCAAAATGATACAAGTCAAGATGATACATGTCCAAATGATATATATCAAAATGATACATGTCAAAATGACACAACTCAATAATATGGTACTCCAGGCTGTGAAAATGATACATATGATAGTAACCATGAAAAGAGGCCTCATAACGATATATCAACAATGATCCATGATGTAGTCTATATGATCAGGAATGTCACTGGCTACTACCAACAACTGCCTCATCATCATCATCACCATCGTGATCATCATCAACATGATCATCATTGTCGTCATCATCATCATCATCGGTCTCAGTGTCTTTTGTATCTATGTCATCATCATCCTCCGCCATGTGATCTATACTAGAACCAACATATTTTGGATCTATATCATGAGGATCATCTTGATCTTTTGGAAGACCCGTGTTCTATAAAAAAAAACATTTAAAATGAAAAGTTATTATTTATTTCATGCAATAATTTATTTTTCTATTATATATCTAATATTATAACATATGAAACGAAACCATAATCATATTACATCATATCAAAGTGCACATACCATAATAAAATTTCAAAAAAGTTACAGCTAATATGTCATTCCAATGATGTAAAACATGCAACAATTCTAATAAACGTTAGTAAAGATCATAAAAAAAAATTGTTATACAATTTAACTATCAACTGTAAATTCTATTACATAACCTTAAGTGCCAACCCTTTGCATTTTGTGATATATATGATTATGTTTTCCTCGAAGATCCCTTGAGAGTTAACTGGTCTATATATCTTCTTCTCCTATATTTCAGAAATGGATATTTTTCTAGGACATTTTGACACTATAATATGCTTCAAAGGTTCTTTGAGAATTATCTAGTCTATATGTCCTCATATTTTAGAGTCAATATTGAAAGTCAAATTTTATTATGATTTTAATTAGAGATTAGATCAAGGATATTGAGCTTTTAACTAGAGATTATGTATACAATGAATGTGATTTACTATTTTTATGAATGATAGAATCATTACAAGATCCATGGTGATATATTGTGATGCCTATTTTCTTAAGACATCGACATATTATGCATAAGTTTCTATTGCAAATTATATGAGATTAGTTCATGGAGCACTTGGTCTCCATTGGCTCACACATGTCCGTTCATCATTTTTTGACATAAATCGACCTTCTCATCACCACACGTGGGACTTTATTTGGCATTGGCACATATGTTGAGGCATGATAATGATGACATAGTACCCTTGTACACATGTTGAGGCATCGTGGAGGTTTTTTATTGGTTCATGCATGGATTATTTGGTCTACTTGACCCACATGAGATACTTTATTACTTTTCTATGTGGAGTGGCCCTTCATCTTCCACAGGTGTGGGGTTGATCTAGCATTTGGGCACACATTCCCGAGGCTTTAGGTCATATTAATAAGATGTATATTTAGCGTTGTTTAAATCCAATCTAATCATGTATGACATTTATTAAAGTTAATGTGGCATGAGAACTTTGTGCTCTCCTTTTTTCTTTCCATATCTTAATATCACTGTGATCTTAGGATGTAATATTCTTTTCCCCTTCATTCTCTGAATGTATTTGTATAAATGGTACTATGGGGATGGTTGAAGCACAACTTTGTTTTACATTTATGGTTTAGTTTTATGTTTGTAAGCAAGTTATGACATGCAACTGTAGACATTGAAAAATGTCCTAATCAATATCATACATTTAAATCAGGTTTATTAACATCATTTCCTCTTTAACCCATCCTTTTTTTGCTTAATTCGTTTAATTAGCCTAGCTAATTAATTAATTGCATCATTTTTCATATATTGGCCTAATTAATTTAATTGGGTTAATTCATCTCGTTTCGCACTAATACTTCATCTAATTAAATTAAATAAATTAAAATATTTAATTTAATTCCCTAAGTCATCTTATTTAATTAAATATCATTTCACCTTTCTCCCATTTATTAAATCATTTAATTTAATAAATATCTCTTTATTCCTCCAAATCCCCTAATTGCATGATTAAATCTTGTTTAATTAGCAATTAAACTAATTTTCCTCTAAGCAAAGGAAATATTTCTTATCCCCTTTTTGTACAACTAAAACTTTGTTTTAATTTGTAAATTATCTTTTTTCCTCACCCAAAGGAATATCCTCTCTCCTCCAATAAACTCATTTGGCTTCTTGAACAAGCTAAACCTTTAACCTTTTGAACAAGTTACCTTTGACCTATGTGATCAGGTCAAAAGTGTGTTTGTTTGAGGTAAGTGTGAGCCCTTGATTAAATCTCATCATGCATTCTCATCCATTGATGAGAATCCATGATCCATGCCTCTCATCCCCTTCATCTTGAACCATTGATTAAGATTTTTTATCTCAACCATTCATTCCTCATTTGCTCTCCTATAAATAGGTCACTATTTGGAGACAAATGGATCCATCTTTCAATTGCAAACTTATGTTGTTGAATTTACTTACATCTATAATCACATTTTACTCACTTGTTAGCTTATTTTAGTTCATTTTCATTTCATAATATCTTAAAGAATCCATTAATGGCTTCCATGCATCCATCTTAGTTTGTATATGAATTAGGGTTTTGGATCTTTTAGCTTAGAATTAGCTTAGCATTTGTATATATCCATCATTTAGCATAATATCATAGTAACTTAGCTTGCATCATGTTCATTTTAGCATAAACTAGGTTTCCATACATCAATCACAATGGTTTCATCGATTCTCTTCCATAGAATCGATGGAAACAGGCTCACTACTCACAGGATTGGGAAAGGGTCATCGTTTCACATCAACATGACACCAATTCCAAAATAGGATAAGTTTCAGATGGGCTAGGTTAGGAATTTAAGTATTTTTGTGTAGGATGTAGATTTTATTTTCAATTAAATGCTTAGTTTAGATTTCCATATTGAATGATCTTGTTTGTAGATGCAGGTATGTTTGGCGAAGTTATGCTTCGATTCATCATGAGTCAAGTGTAATCGACCCTCACCGACATTTCCACATCTCACAACAATAATTATACTTGAGCATACAAAGAATAGTTCTTCAAGACATTTTGTACTTTGATTATACTATTTTTAAATGACCTTTTCATGTATATAATCATATCAAGTTCATGTATGTTAATATAAGGCAACTATGGAGGTAGTTCAAAGAGATGGCCCTAAACTTTTGCCTCATCTTACAAAGTCTGTCAGAATAGGAATAAGGATTGAATTTCGAGAGTCTAGTTTAAGTTTGAATTCAAGAAATGACAAAATTGTGAAGTTTAGAATGGCTTTTAATATATCACTTGGGTTTCAAAATTTGTAGTTGCAGACTGGTAACCCCAAAACACAAAATTATTCATTGTTCCTTGTTGACACTGTGGTTGTTAAGGATAAAGGGCCTGAAAATGCAACTGGGGTTAGCTCCAAAGTATACATTGATGTTGCATACTCATTTAACGATGATGATGAAGACAAGGAAGTGAAACAAAAACCCAAGGCTAAGGTAAATGGAGGAGAATCAGGCATCTCCAAGGCAACCTTGCGATTTGATAATCAAGAGATGACTAAAGAAGAGCAACACCGACAACACCAAGCAGAATTTGCAAGGGAAAAGAATGAGGAGACTGCAAGAAGATTGGTTGCAGGGGGCATTGGTACAAGAGATGGACATGGCTCTTCCAAGCCATCCATTGAGATGGTTTCCTACAAAAATGTGGATATCCCCATTTCTAGAGAGCTCATGATTCAGGTTGATATGAAAAATGATGGTGTTCTGGTACCCATATATGGCATCATGGTTCCATTTCATGTAGCCACCATCAAGAGTGTTACAAGCCAAAAAGATGGAGGGAATTCTTATATAAGGATAATTTTCAATGTTCTAGGTACTAGCTTTAATGCCAACTACATGCCAACATTGAAATTCCCTAGCATTATTTATGTTAAGGAAATTTCCTTTAGATCCAAGGATTCAAAGCACATCAACCATGTGGTACAAATGATTAAATCCCATAGATGATCTATAGCAATGAAAGAGTCTAAAAAGGTAGAGAGAGCTACACTGGTGACTCAGGAGAAATTTTAGCTTTCAAAAACAAAGCTAGTTAGGCTGGCAGACTTGTGGATCAGGCCAACATTTGGTGGAAGAGGAAGAAAGATGACTAGAACTCTGGAGGCCCACCATAATGGATTTTGGTATTCAACCATGAGAGCAGAAGAGAGAGTTGATATCATGTATCAAAACATTAAGCATGCATTCTTCCAGCCAGCGAAGAAGGAGATGATTACTTTGCTTCATTTTCATTTGCATAACATATCATGGTGGGAACCAAGAAGACCAAGGATATCCAGTTTTATGTGGAGGTAATGGATGCGGTCCAAACTTTAGGAGGGGAAAGAGGGTCAATCTATGATCCTGATAAAATTGAGGAAGAACAACAAGAGAGGGACAAGAAAAATAAAATCAATGTAGAGTTTCAAGGATTTGTCAAGTGAGTAATGGAGCTATGGGAGTAGCCTCATCTAAAAGATTTTGAACTAGAGTTTGATATACCATTTAGAGAGCTTAGTTTTCATGGAGTTCCTTTCAAAGCCTCTGCTTTTATTGTTCCTACGATAAACTGTTTGGTAGAGTTGGTGGAATTACCTTTCTTAGTAATCACTATTAGTGAGATTGAGATTGTTAACCTTGAGAGAGTAGGACTTGGGCAAAAGGCATTTGATATGGCTATTGTTTTCAAAGACTTAAAGCGAGATGTACTCTGCATTGATGCCATTCCTCAATCTTCTCTTGACGACATCAAGGAATGGTTGAACTCCATGGATATAAAGTATTATGAAAGCATAATGAACTTGAACTGACATCCAATTTTGAAGACTATTACTGATGATCCAAATAAATTTATTGAAGATGGTGGTTGGGAAATTTTGAATATGGAAGCTAGTGATTCTGATTTTAATTCTGATAATTCAGAAGAGTTAGCCACGAAACCACATGACCTTTCATTGAAATCCCTCTCATCAAAAAAATTAAGGAAATAGTTCACAAAAAGTAAATTCGAGGAAGGAGGTAGTGTAAATACCTTGCGATGAAATAATTTTTTTTGCATAAGCTTTAAAAGCACAGTAATGGGGTTTCAATTTTTTTTTGTGGTAAAGAAGTTGCATCAAACAGATTTTAGTTTTATTTCGAAGATAAGGGTTCGATTTTTATATACGTAATGAACTTGAAGCAAACAAATTTTTGTTTTGATGCTAGAAGAAACAAGGAGATGATGCAAATACCTCTTCCTTTACGAGGAAGATTTCCACCACGGCCTTAGGTTGATCCCTCAGAGGGCGAACCTTGTGTTCTCTATTCACACCACCCTTCAAACTCGCCTCAAAACTTGTAATCTGATATCTTCGCCTAATTTTATTTGCTCTCCATCATTTCCCTGTGAGCTGTCATTTTCCCTTTTTCTCCTCTTCCCTGCGATGCCCTCCTCTCATCTCTTCCTTAAGGTGTGAATTTTAAATTTTTTGTTTTGGATTCATTAGTAGTTAACACTGACTTTAGCACCAACTTTCAACCCTAAATGTAATCTCTTTGGGGTGCCAAAGGCGGCACAAAGTGCACCTAATTTAGTGCCTAGTTGTGCCAAGTTGGATAAAATGTTGTCATATAGTTATTAGAAGCACTAAATTAATAGTTTAAAATAAATTTTAGTAATTTAGTATTGTTATGGACCATGTGTCTCTTTGATGAGGTAATTAGTTCTTAGTTTCCCATGATTTAATTCCCCAATTTTGTGGTTCATTTTTATTTTTAATAATTTTTGAAAGGTTGTGTATCGATTACCTATCATTTATTTAAAAAATGTAATGAAATTAAAAAATAGAGAAATAATTTTAGAAAATATGGTATAGGCTATTAAAACTCGTTGATAATTTTTTTAAAACTTCGAAAGCTACATAATTCTATTTAGCAAATATGACATAAGATTCATAAGGAATACATTTTGATGTATAAAGATTGTGCATTTATTTTATGAATCTCATTTCATAACAATTTTTTTATATTTGGACTATGGATTGGGATTTAAGTTTTCATTACATTTGTATTATATTTCACTCCATAGTATACCAATATTTTGAACATAAAAATAAATATAACATAAAATTATTTGTTTAGTAATAGAAATTATTTCAATTCATTGAAGGCATGTATGTTCTATAGAGGATATTATATAGTTGAATCTCAAGGGACTAAAGTTGTATACTTTGTTGAATTATAAATAAGATTTTTTTTTAACTTTCAAAAATTTGCATACAATAAATTAGTGTTTTTCTTAGCTATATCCCAAAAAATGACCTTTCCTTACTTTATATAATAGATTCAATTGATAATAAAAATATTTATAGGTTGTATAAACTAGAACACATGTCTTAAAAATATTGCCTACTATTTATATACTTGTAATGGTGACAAATTCATACCCTTCACTTTTCCCCTTAATTTTGGGCTTACTTTGACTTGTTTGTCCCTAAAGCAATGACTAGTGTGCAAAATGATGTATTTTGCATGGAAATTGATAAATAAATTGATCCTAAATTGACTTCATCTTTATATGTTCCAAGGGAGCAATTATGGTTCCCTATTTTATCTATTCCTTATCCCATGTCAATTTTGTGGGTGCAAAACTAATAGAGGTTAGATTTGTGAACTCATAAATGACCCCTAAACTTTTAAATTTGAATTTAAATGGTCCCATGTTCACCCTATATAACTAGATGAGTCATCTAAAGTGTGAAATATTTCAAATTGCATGTTACAATTTTTTATAAAAGGAAAAAATCTAATTCATTACTATCATCTTAGATATAAGGCTTATTGGGGAATTACGAAAAATCATCTGAGAACTAAATCACTATAATGTGACATTGACATTGCATCAACATCCTATGTGTATTGCATGCTTCCATGTTGTCTTCAATCATTTATTTGTATCATTAAATTAGTAATAGGAGTTTAACTAAAGGAGAAATATCCTAGCCTAACAAAGTCCTCAATAATGTCTATTGACACAACCCCTCTTAGACATAGGTTGTAGACATCAAGATAATAAATTATAGACATCCAATTCAGTGAAGACTATATATATAGTTAAGGTTTAATTCTACATGTAGGCTCATATTTTTATGCATTGAGATAAATTCCATATTCATGGAAGTGTATTGGAATGAAGCATCATGAATTTTATAGCTTTGAGATAGTTTTTTATAGTCCTAGTTATTGTTGCACTAATAAATCACTTAGCAATGTCTAGCATAGTCATATCTTCATTGAACCTAGAGCTAAATACCATTATTTTTATTATTTAATTTTGAGCATTTATTTTAGTGGTGTTATTGCTCTCAACTCTTTATCCTGGGTAGGTTATATTATTTATTCATTTTGACTTAATTAATTAAGTTGGGATATTTATGTGAGGCAGGTTATTTTTCCTTACATAAATTCATGAACCAAACATTCTTAAACACACTCGGGTTTCATCCTTAGAGTTTATCCTTCTACATTAAGGTTATAAATCTAACATTTTTAAGTAGATATGATTCATTTTATACTTTATTAGGGCTTGGATGCACCCCTTATCTATGTTTCATTGTTATTATCTTGATTAGGGTTTGGGATTTTTTTGTGTAATCTCTTTGATCTCACTAACCCACCCTTATTTAATGTATTATTTATAGATCATTCATCATGTATTATCATATATATTTGTCTATTTCCTTTATCCATGCATATATTACATATTTTGACATGTTTTTACACTTTGTTAGATCTCATCTTTCCATCCTTGATTAGATATCATCATTCTATCCTAAAGTAGGTTTCAATCAAGAATAAGGTATCCAATCTCTAGTTTTCAAAGAAAATATCTATGGTTTTAATGAATTTATGGAAGAAGTGTAAGGTAGAGAACCAACTAAAATTATTAGTAATAGGTTTTCTTTCATCTAGGATAACAAGGGACCATGGAAGGGATGTTCAACTAAAATTATTAGTAATAGGTTTTATTTGTAGTCAACTTGTAAATAAATATCTTTTTGATGTGAATTTGTAGTCATCTTGTAATCATAAGATTTGAGCTCTAGTTGTCAAGATTCTGCATGTTAACTTTTTGTGAAGAGCAAAATGTTGCAATGTCCTATTTTATTTTTCATAGTGCGTCTTAGTGAAAAGCAAGCGTATTAACAAGATAATTTCAATAATATTCTCTTGGTGCACAACTGTTATGTGACTATTGTCATTGTTGTGTATTACAAGATCCAGAGGAGGCCATGGAGAGAGGACGTGGACGTCATAGAACTACTAAATTGCAGAGAGGAAAGTGGGTGGACATAGATATGACAATGAAATCTACAGATACAATAGAGGTGAGAAGAGAAAGCAACCTCAACCAAAGGAGGAAGGTGTTTATGAATTCACAAATGCTACAACATAGAGGAGATAAAGTCATTTTTTGTCCATGAGGCCTTTGAGGTCAAACTTATTGGTTGAAAATGCACAGGAATGGTGATTAAATGTGATTTTATGATCAAGGGAAAATTTTGAAAATTAGGATGGCCAAAACATGATATCAATATGTCAAATATGTGAGTAAAGTGAGGTTTTGTGTTGGATACCATATTCATTGAAATGATATAATTGGTGTACTAAACATTATTTACTATGTTGTGTATTATAGGGGCGAGACAAGGCCATGGCAACTGATTGTGTCATATCAAATGAGGACACAACGGATGAAGCGGGACATCAGGTACTCAAATTTTGACTTAACTTAGGAAAAAAATGATCTGATGGCATTTTGTGATACGTCCATCTTTTTTCACAATTTTATTGAAATTTATAATGTATTATCCAATCTTGACATAAATTAATGCATGTTGTTGATTATTTTAGATGGAGATTGGAGCAAATGTAGAGCCTGAGCGTTCAACTAGCAAAAGAACAAGATATGTACGTGGATGTGGACCTAAAACTGTTAAATCACGTAGAGGATAGTGGGTGGAAGAGGATTTGACAATGGATCCTATAGACACAACAAATGATTGCACTGAACAAGAGGTTGGTCAAGACTATAGTACATGGGATGAATACTTTGAGAAAATTGTTGTTTGTGGATGTTCTTTATGTCGTGGAAAGAAACAATTCAAACAAGCGATTGTACAAAGACATTACATATATGATGAGCTTCTAGTCAGTAGTATGCCTCCTACAATTGATTCAAATCCAATAGGAATTGTGGTAAGGAATTTTCCAATTTGATAGAAATAACATGTATACTTCGTTTAAACATTGTTTTATATTATTTAAATAACTATTTTTTTCTTAATGGATACTTGTAGGATAAAGTTCTTGGTTTAAAGTTTCCTGGATCACTAACTTCCAGCCTAGAGGGAAATGCTCATTTATCAGATGATACATCTAACAAAAATATGTGCCAATATACCAGCTCAGAAGATGAGGGATTGATGAAAACAAGTAACAGAACAAGAACTGGTTTAAAGATGCATAATTTGCTTAAAGACAAGGGAAAGGGGGACTACATACCCTATGAGAATGAATGTGATGGTGATGATAACTTTCCCTTGAGTTTGAGATCAATTTACAAAGAGACATTTGATCGTCAACTATATTGTGCTTGGCCTAGTGATCAACAACTACCTAGAGTGTACAAGGTGTTTCAATTTTGGGGATACAACTACATGATACGACCCTCCAATATTTATGGAGTGAATCTAGGCCTCTTTATTGTCCAAAATGTACACATGGGATCTAAACATAGAAACAATTAATGATTAATGCCATATTATGGTCCATCATATTACAGTGGTGAATGGAGAAGGCTAGCAAAATATAAGCCTAGCATGTCAGCATATGGTCTAAATTCGAATATGTATACACATCGTCTCCAATTGGAAAGTGGAAAAGAAATGAATAAAGGTCATCTTATGTATATAGATGGACGTGCATACACACACAAAAATACTACAGGATTTATAAATAGTAGTAAGGGAAGGGACCCTACTGTAAGACTGAATTGTCAATTTGTGGAGGTTATAAATGATAAAGATGGAGCTATGGAAAGAGAGGTTGATAGATTGATAATGGTTGAGGCTATTATAGACCTTACCATTGGGGATGAGTTATTTATTGATTATCCCTTCTTAAATCGCACTCCTGCACGAAAGAAAAGGGAAGAACAAGGTCTCCCTAAGGATGTTCTTAAGGGTAGAAAACCAAAGAATAATAAATGAGTGTGGATTGATGTTTTATAAACTATGTTGTCAAAATTGTGTTTTATTTAAATTATTATATAAAAAAGGTAGTCTATGAAATAATGTTCCATTATTCAATTGATGTATAGATGTTCATACAATATTTATTTTATTTTTTAAGCTATATTTGATTATATTTCTTTGAAATTGATACATTTAATTCTTGCATTTGTTGATAGGTAGAAGATGTTGATGAAACACATACTAATACCCAAGATCCAACTGGGTTATTAAGATTTGGATGGGATGATCCAAACCATCCTTTAAATAATACCAAGGTGAAAAGAGAAACATTGAAGAGAATACTACCAACTAGGAAATTTGAAGAGCTGATGAGATCTGCATACACTAATTGTAAGGAAACTATGCAGCCATAAAATGATAATTTCCACATAACCCAAATCTGAAACATGCAAGTAAAATACTCAACATCAACATGCAAGAGAATAGACAAAATACCCATCAAAGATGACACAAGATATACCCTGGAAAAACCCTCAAGAGGGAAAAACCCAGCCTCCAAAAGTATCCACACTCCATGTATTATTCAACAATGAAAACCCATTACAATACATCCGCAGAGACTCCATGAACACTTCTGAAGCACAAGCTATCCATGCATTCCATGTGACCAAGCATGAATCCACACATCCCATGCCATGCTTCAAACCCTCACACATGCACAAGCTCAACCTTTATCCAACCCTAAACAACTACCCTTGTGGTTGCTTTTATAGAAACAAGCTCCCACAAAACCACCAAGTGGTATTACATAAACCATGTGCCCAAAACCATACAACATGTGACCCCACATTTAATATTGGGTACTTTTATTATTTTATTATTATTCCCCAATATTAAATAATTACATTTTACAATTATGTCCCAATGTTACATACAACAAAGTGGCCCCAACATTATAACTCCTTGTGATGCACGTCCATCTAGAAAACCCCTAGGTGCACCACACACATAATAAATAAATAAAATATTACAAACATTATGCAAGGTGTACAACACCTAATTCTAACACTAATGACATACCACCTAGCCTTAATGATGATGATCATGATAGTGGAAATGCAGTGCATGAAGAAGGATTGAATGAAATGCTTACAGGTTTCTTTGGGGATGGAAACAATGATGACAATAATGATCATATGGTTGATAGTAATGATGATACCAGGGGTAATTACCACCAACGTAATGTTGATGATAACAACCTGCAAGATTCCATCAAGCAAGCAGCGAAGACACCCGTGTTCAAATTGGGTGCAAGTAGAACCTCAAAATTGGCATGCACATTAATATTATTAGAAATCAAGTCACTATTTGGTTGGTTAGACAAAGGATTCACTACCCTACTGAAGTGAGTTGAAATCTATTTCTTACTTTGCATTGTCAATTGGTGTACATAATTCGTAAACATTCATCAACTTCATTTATATTTATGTAAGGGGATTTTAAAATCATATATTGTATATAAACAGTCCTAGTATAGATTGACATATCAAACATGTTCATCATAAGTCAAACATTCAATTGATTTAATCTCTGGAAATCTTATAGGGCACTAAAAACTAAAATATTCCCTGAAGAGAATGTGTTGCCATCAACTTGCAGAGAGGCGTGTCTGTTGTTGGTTGAGTTGGGGATTGAATATAAGCAAATTTATTCATGTAAAAATGATTAAATTTTATACAGAGATGAATATCAAAACAAGGTAGAATGCCTTGTATGCAAAGAGAAGAGATATCATACAGATGTACAAGGTCCTACAGTTCCAAAGAAGGTTTTACATCACATGCCCATTATACCTAGACTTCAACGAATATTTCATTGCAAATCACTTGCACAATTGATGGACTGGCATGCAAAGAACAAGAGTAAAGATGGATTCATGTGAATTTCGACCGACTCCAAAGCAATGAAACACATAGAGGAAAAATGGCCAAGAAAATTCAAAGATGAACCCCATAGTATCAAGTTTGGTCTTTCAATTGATGGAGTGTGCCCATTCTCTTTCTCAAGCTCAAATTATAGTGTTTGGCCGGTCGGATTGATAGTATACAATATTCCCCCATGGATGAGTGTTAGAAAGGAGCACCTTATGCTGACTCTCATTGTTCCAGGAAAACATCAAGTTAAAAACATGGATGTTTATCTTGCACCTTTTATTGATGAGATGCAACTGCTATGGAAAGAAATAAGAATGTATGACATATCACATCCTCCATCAATATAGGTCCTTCATGTTGTATGGTGTGCTATGTTGGACTATTCATGACTTCCCAAGACTTAGTGTTTGTTTTGGTAAGATAAAATATTTACGTATTTACACTCATAATTTATTTTCATCCCAACTTTCATACTCAGTTTTATACTATTCTTTTGATGTTATTAACATTACTTATTGAATTGTAGGACTTCAAACAAAGGGGATATTTGCATGTCCAAGATGTGCAGAATAATTTCAAGGGTGGTATTCTAAAGATCTACATAAATTTATTTACACAAACAACAAGGTTTTTCTACCACTAGATCATAAGTTTAGAAATCGTTTGAACAATCAATTTGATGGAAAAGTTGAAAATAAAGGCCCTCCCATGATTATGGGTCTAGGTGATTGGCTTAAGAATTATGAAGATGCCGAATTGAAAGCTTGGGATGATTTTTTTCATCGGGGTGATTCTATTGAAGAACCAAGACAAGTTGTAGTTAATATGCCAGAAGGAATGAAAAGAAAATCCATATTTTATGAGCTCCCTTACTTGAAGGATCTATTAATATCTCACCTATTAGATCCTATGCACATCTTCAAAAATGTCCCAGATTCTATGTTTCGACATATATCAGGCAAAGAGGACACCTTGTCTTCGAGGAGAGCTATTGCTCTTTCGCGTACCAAAATTGATAGAGAACGTTTGTGGCCAAATAGGGAAAATGAAACATATGCAGAAGCTCCATGTATTTTGAAAAAAAAGCTATACCAACTAAAAAATGTCATCCGCTCAATAAGGACACCTATTGGCTAAAGCTTTTACAATTGATGGACATATCACAAGATTTAAAACACATGATTTTCATAATTTTATGAAGGTATTATATATCATCATTTAACATTTACTTGTAACATTGATTAAGTAGTAAATATATTTTTATATTTTGTTGTGTGAGAAAAAATTACTAATGACCTTTTCATAAATGTGTTTGATAGCATATCATGCCATTGGCAATTAGGGGGGATTCCTGTCTTACAGTTGACTTAAGGAATGCCATAAGTCGATTGTCAGCATTTACAAGGTATGTGATTATATGAAATGTTCATGTGTGAGAGACATAGACATATTATATTGCATTTTAATTTTTGACTAAAGGTTCATACTGATTTACTATTCTTATATTAGGTTGGTGACATCCAAGGAGATCCACAAATGTGAAGTGCCAAAATGGAAGAAGGAAATTGCAGAAATTGTATGTGTATTTGAGAAGGAGCTCCCTACAAGTTTCATGGACCTACAAGTCCATTTACTTATACACCTAGTCAATGACATTGAATTGGTAGGTGTCGTATCAACGAGGTGGATGTTTTTCTTTAAGAGGTATATGAAAACTCTAAAAAGATATGTCTGACAAAAGGCACATCCAGAGGGTTGCATGGTTGAAGGGTATGTATTGAATGAAGCATTTTTCTTCCTATGTGAATTCCTTGGTAAGGATTTTGAAGATGGGCCATGCTTTTGGGATGAAGAATGAGCATCAAATATTATTGATGGAGAAAAACCACAATCTAATGGTGTTCAAGTAGAAATTAGTATGTAAATTCATGATCAGTGTGGTTGTTTTTCTTGCAATCATTAATTTACTCTATAATTTATTTGTCAAATTAACATCATGATATTTGGAGTTTGAAATAAACATGTTGACTTGTAATAGGTGTAGACGAAAGAGCTATACTCGACAAGTTCATTCTGTACCACATGGACTTTATGAACAAATGGATTGATCTGTATGATAAAAATAGAGAAGTGTTAGAAGCAAGGAGACAATTTAAGAGATTGAACCCAAGGAATACTCCACTTCCCACTTATCTACTTGGGGAATGGGGAAAAAAGATTGCACACTATAATGGGTTACTGAAAAAATTCAAAATCAAATAGTAGATGCAAGTATAGATTCAAACATAACAAAAGATGAAATCAACATGTCTAGAGGATGTGAAAGAAAGGTACAGTTGAAATTTTACAAAATGTTGTTTCCTTTCAGTTTGACACTATTAACTATTTTAATATTCTTCATTATATTTGGTTTCACTTAAATAAATGGTCTTTCACAGGCAAAGAAATATCCAGCAATGTGGGCATATGGTCGACATTATCGTGTAGAAAGTGTAGATGTAAAGAGACGATCCTTCGATTGTGGCATCATGGTTGACTTCAAGCAATCCAGTTGATCAAGCTCAAAATATAAGAATATAATTGAAGGGAATCTACAATATATTGGGAAAATATAAGAAATTGAGTTGGATTACCGCTCTTTTAAATGTTGTATTTTTAAGTGTAGATGGTATGAAGCATTTGAGAGGACACAAAGACATGGTACCCATAGTGGATTGTTTTTCTATAGATTCCTCATGGTTCCTACCAGAGGATAAGGAGCCTTATGTTCTACCAATTCATTGTGAGCAGGTATTTCCTTAACTCAAACAAGAAGTGACAGTGATCATTAATATATTAATTCATAGTTTATTATGAATATATACATGTGTTTATTAATCAATAAAATTGTTATAACATACGTCTAATATACGTATGTCGTTCATGTGCAGGTATTTTTCTATGAAGATATTTTGGACCCGAAATGGATATTTGTCATACATTATGATCCAGGATTAAGGCATGTATTTGACGATGCATTAGTAGATACTAAGCAAAACAATGATGGCCAACAAAATGAGAGAGAGGGATTAGAGAACATCGAATAAATTAACATCCATGATGATGTTGAAGATGGTTATGTTCAAGCACAAGAAGACAACAATCTCGAGTTAGATGATGTTATGGAATACAACATTATGGATGGTATAGAAAATGATGATCCAAATACATTTGGTAACAATATAGATGGTCTACAGTCAAATTTCAATTATGATGAAGATGATGCAGGTCAAGATGAGGATGATGATAATATTAAATACTTGAAAGAACATATGAACATTGACAATGATACACTAGATGACATTGTAGAAGACAATAATGTTAATGACCAAGACTTCTAAATTTTTAGAATTTTTTGCAATCCATGTTTAAAAAAGGATGATTCTTATGGCCTAAACTTTGAAATTCTTCAGTAATATTATTTGTGTCGATACAAATTACTTATTCAAATATCCTTAAATTGTTCAATCTTTGGTATGAATTGTTGGCAAAAAAAAAAAGAATTACTTGGATGCTTCTTCCATTCATTTTGTATCAACATATGTTCGTGAAGACACAAAAGTTAATAAAATATTAATGCACATAACTCACAATTATTTAAATAAGCAACTTTTTAACTTTATTATTTTTAAATAGTTTCCATTTTTATGTTGAACATAATTTTGAACATATAACTGAGAACATCCACAGTAAATGCTTTACTGTATCAGCATATTCATTCACATAAGCACAGTATTGAGGATCAATAACTGATATTCATTCAAATATAAGAAGAAATAAGTATGGAAAACATAAGAAAAATACAAAATGATAACACACTCATGGAGAATCTCTGAGAATAAGATGTTTTATTTCATTCATAAGCTCAAAAGTTACACCAACAGAGTTTTGGTACACCCTTCCACTCATACCTTTATTATTTTTTATCAAAGTTTATATAAATATTACATAATATCAACCATAATCCCTAAGCCATTAACCATTAAACTACCTAACCCATAAGCCCCAAATCCCTTATATTTTGACCCTTAATCCCTTAAACCCTAACCCCTTGTAAATCTTATGAATTTAAATAACTTGAAGAAACCACTTTGGAGACAACACAGTAACAAATAAGCATGAAATTTACCACAACAATTGAACACCAAAATAGATTACCAATTATGATCAATCTTCTCCATTATATTGCTTTAAACGATATGCATTAATAACACAACAATTGAACACTGAAAGTAGATCACGAAATATAGGTAGTCTTCTCCATTATGGTGCTTGAAATGATGTGCATTAATAACAAAAGTCTTTTGATATGAAATGGATGGAAGGATATGTGATCTACTTGATTTTCCTAATGGTAATGATATATCATAAAATGAGGCTTTGGTTTCCCCTTTTGTATGGGAAGCTACAAGCTTCAAGCCTCTTACAAAATGATGCATCTTTTCATAATTCTTTAACAAATTGTAAAAAGCACGATTAGGAATCTAAACAACTCGTAATACTTGCTATGTTATTCAACATGGATACCCCGTGACCTCTCTGGATCTGGCAGGGTATATCCTCTCCATGATGAAGTATCAAATTGTCTAGTCCTTCTACTTTGATGACTGCCCCTCTATGCTTAACGTATCTCTAGTCTGACTGATAAAATTTTTTATGGTTGACATATGATTGATGTACCCTTCTTCAACATGAGTTTCCACATTATCGATTGTATCTTTCATGTAATATTCTATGTACATTATTTTCTCAAGCTGTTTGTGTGTATTCTACAGTACCATTTCTTCATTGTTTATCTATTGTAATGCGAGAGGTAGAAACGTGGCTAGCTCATCCTTCCAATCAGTTTGTTCTCTAGGATTACCAAGGCTATCAAAGAGTGTTGGAGGCTGATCAAAATAATCAAGATCCTCCTTAATTCTGTTGTGATACCTGTTATGTGACTCCACCAGCTTATTATATGCCTGCAATACTTGATCCTTCATAGCCTTCTCATTGATAAGCTCCTCTTTCTTTTCTATCATTCGTTGTTGCAATCTCTCATTTTCTAAGAGAGCTAAGTGTGTTTGTTTAAATAATTCCCAATATTCATTAGTAGGATCCATCATCTTGTTGAATCTTACCTTGACTATTTTAGATACAACATCGTACTTGGTGGTCTTTATTTTTATTTCTAGTTCATTACATTTCTTTTGAGCCTTCTCATCATAGTGTTTCCAATAGATGACATTTTCCATTGCATCCAATACCCTCTTATCATTTTCTACCAATGGGGAATATAGTTCTGATGAAGATGAGGAGGATATTTTGTCTCTGTGACTAGCCACTTCTTTCTTTAGTTTATCATTTTCCCTTACTAATTTCTCAATTTGTACCTTATTGAACTTTGCCACGTTTATGTTTAACTCTGTTGTCTCAATGGGATTAGTATCCCCCACCTTGTGGACCAAGAGGTGTCCAAACATTTGGCTTGGATTATTGATAATTTAGACAGTCGAAATATCCTGATTGATATCATGCGTTGATCCTGATTGACTAACACCGATTCTTCCTTGATCATTTCTTTATGAACCAATTAATTGAATAATCTTTATTTAATTAATTCATCAAAATTCCTCCTTTAATTAAATAAATCAACTTTATTTAATTAAATTCTAATGTTCTCTCTTTAATTAAATAAATCAATTTTATTTAATTAAAAACTAACGTTCTCTCTTTAATTAAATAAATCAACTTTATTTAATTAAATCCTAATGTTCTTTATTTAATTGAATAAATCAAATTTATTTAATTAAATTACTAATCTTCCAATATCCTCTCATTTGATTTAAATAAATTCAATCATTTAAATTAAATGTCACCATCAAACTAATTTCAATCTAAGTTAATTAATCATTAATTAACTCCTAACACTAATCCTCCATTCCTCTAGCTTTTGCAAGTTGCACATGTAAATCAATTTATTTGATTTACTAATTGCTCCTATTTTCATTCAAATATGGCATATTCTTGGAATATTTCATTTATTTGAAATCTCCCTCCCAAAGGACTTTTGTCCTCCAACTTGGCATTAAAAGCTCTTACATGTCCTCTCCTTGAGCCAACTTGGCATTAATTCCTCTTACATCCCCTCTTACACAAGTCACCTCTTTAAATTCAAATTTTACCTACAAGCATTCAACATGCACATTGTTCAAAATGTGCTCCACTCTCCTTCATTAGCATGTTGACAAGTGGCACAATGCCATTGGTCCCTCTTTAATCCCACATTCATCCTATTATTCATTCTTCAAAACTTCCTCATTATAAATAAAGGTCTTATCTATTAATTTGGGATCCACAATCATCCACAAGTTGACACCATTTTCATACAAGGTTATTATCCACAAGTTCATCCATATTTTCATCCAAGTTAGCATAGAATTCATAATCCATAGCTAGGTTATTGGAATTTTGCATCAAGAATCACACATCCATCATCAAGCTTATCAAGGAATTGGGAAAGGGATTCTTTCCACATCAAAGAAGCACCAATTCCCCCATGGGATGCTGGTTTAAGCATTAGAATAGGATTTCATTAGTAGTTTATTTCATATTTTGCTTTGATTTCATGTTCTTGTGTTTGAATGAATTTCATGGGGAATGCTTGTTTACACTTGTTTATGGACTAATGTTTGATTGTTTGTTCATGTTTGAGCAGGTTTAGGCAAAGCATTCACATTTTGGCACTAGGAGGCAGAAATCTCAAAATTAACACATTTTTTGGGTCAATTTCTCTATTTTTTCCATTTTATATTCTTTCAGGACACAACGACGTTGAGGAGGACAAACAATGACACTATCAGTCCAGCATCGCTATATAGCAACTCTTCCTAGCTACGCTACCTCTGTATCTAAAGGGAGATGCTGCAATGTTTTTCTTGAGGGTCGGATTAGTCAAATTCCAAAATGTGATGCTGGGTGATATAGCAACGCAATCGAGGTCTTTGTTTTTCCATAGAGCGACGCCGATTTCCACAGAGCGACGTTGAAGCTCCAAACAACAATGCCTTTGTGGATTGCGATGCTGGTTGGGGTAAAAATTAGTTTTCAAATTTATTTTGGCATGTGCTTTATGTTGTTGATTTCTCTTGACCATTAACCTATTTTGTGGCCCTATTTTTTGTAGGTTGATTAAATTTTGCAGGTTGAGGTGATAAGGAAGAAGAGGAAACAAGAAGAGCTTCCTATGGCACTTTCTTTTTCATAATTGTAAAAAAGTGTTCTTTAACACTTTGGGGACACCTATAACCCAATCTTTGGAATATTGTTATCTTTCAGTTTAGGACTCAAATACATTTCATTTGGGCTTTAAAAAGAACATATAAAAGCTTTCTTTTTCTCAAAGTTGGTTAAAAAGAACATTAGAAACTCACTAGTTTTTGGATTTGGTTAAAATTGAACAATCAACTTCAAACACTCAAGTTTGGTGCTCTAAAAAAAACTCACTATTGCTTTATAGGTCTAAAATGAACATGTGCTTATCTTGTTTTATAATCGTTTTTACAAACTAATACCATCGAAATGCGTATGCACTTCTCTCATGCTTCACGGTGATCTTGAGAATCAAAAGCATTTTGGTGATATTAGGTTGTCTAAAGGATTGCCTCCACATTTCGAATTTGGGCTCTTAAAAATTGAACAAATCTTGCTAGTGTGAGAAAAGGCCTCGCGTGTGTTCTCTCCTTGTTCACACAAACAAGGATTGATCAAACTATGGATGTACTTGCTTGCTTTTGTGTACCTTTAGAGGGCTTGTCTTGGTGGGAAAAAGTACTCATCCCAAGGGAAAGACCCAAGCGGTAACGAGCATAAGCCAGGCTCTTCCGAACCGTTATACAAATTATTGGTTGCAAGGAAAGTTTGCAATCAACAAAGTGATGCATGATAGCTCTCCCCCAATATCATTATGATGCGTAAAGCCCTTGTTCTAAGGGTTGGGAGACCTCTTGAGGGAGTTTATCATTGTTTCCTTTGAACTAGATGCCCTTATTAAAAACTCTTGTTTAGTAGCTAAAAATCCCAATATTTGTTGGCATCAGGAGGTTAGACCTCCAGAGTTGTCCCACATATTTGTGATTCTTTGTAGAGATGAAAATTTCATCATGGAAGATTCATGAGAACTAAAGCTTGGCTGACCCGTAGAAGTGAGTGCCATGGAGGGGAGCCAATGTGGTCAAGCTTCTATCATCCGCTCTGAATAAGTGCAGCTGGATTTATCCAAGTGGGAATTCAACAAATATTTTATTTTCCATCCTAGGATTGTGCAATCTTTGAGTCAGTTAAACACATTGCTTGGATCCAAAATATTGAAAACAAACATTGAACAAGGACATCAAATTTCAAACCTTTAGAAGGAGCAAATACCTTTGAAAAATCCAAGTGCTACTGCTTGTCCCTAGGGATTTCATCCTTAGAGGCTTCTAAGTATTTGAATTTATATCTCAATTTTCTCTCTAAAGTCAACATTAGGGAACTATTGCCTTGATTTTCTTGATTTCCACATAATGGACTTTGTGGGATGACAAGAAATTGAGAGATAGACATTTAGTTGAAAAGCTAAGCAAGAAAGTGTTTGTGGTAAAAAGAACTCATTAAGAAAAGATAAAAGACAATTGAACCCCACACATGTATTTTCTCAAATGATTTCCCGCAAGATCAAAGTTCCAAAACCAAATCCCATCAATCATCATAAACGTCTTAGTCCAATTAATCTAAAGAAACATCAGTCTATTCTTTATCTAGTTAGAGAAAGATTGCTTTATAACTTTTACAAACATGCATCAAAGGACAATCCCAATTTGTATTCATTCTATTATTGTCAAAATCCAAGTCTCTTTCAACGTTTTGAGTATCTCACTTTGTAGGTTTGACAAGTTCTTGGAAGTATAGCATGTTCTTCAATACCTAGGTCTTGTAAACAAAAGTCTCTCTAAGTTCACTTAGGATCAAAATCAACACTTTCATCCATTTCAAAACATCAATCAAAACCCATCTCACAAACAACTCTTAGAATCTTGGAAAAATCCTTCATACTAGACTTTTGGAAAATCCTTTAAATCAAATCAAAATCATCTTGTTTGACTAGGTGTGTGTAGATGAATCCTTCTTCATACATTTAGTTAAATTATCACCTTGTGGACAAGTTTATTCCAAGACAAACATCTAACCTCTTGGATTTTATGAGTTCATTATCAAATCCAAATCAAATCCAAATCAAGTCAAAATCAAATCTAAATCAAATCCAAAATCCAAAATTCCTAAAGTCTAGTATCCCTCCAAGGTTCCTTAAGAGTTCAATCATTCACATCATCCCTCATTCATTTATCTCATCACCACCCTTTGATCCTTAACATCTTAGACTTTCTTTTTTGTACCTAAATTTTAGACCAATCTAAGGAGTTAGAGGTTCACCTCCCACATTCCTCATTCCTGAAAATTGATCCTTATTTTATGGTCCAAACTAGATCTCAACACAAGAACATGGAAACAAACAAAGAAACATCCACTTCAAGTGACTTGAGTCAAAATGCACCCAAAATCAACCCCATTGGATCTAGCAATCCCCCACTCAACCTTCCTCAACTCCCACAAGATCTTCAAGAGGGAGGTTTCCAAGTGGAGGATATCACCAACAATGTCCTAGGAATGACTCAAGATGAAATCCTAGAAATGGTCCAAAATCCTGAAAAATCACAAAATTGTCAACATAATGATGAGACTTAATCCTTCACAATACATGTTGGAATTGGCTAAAGAAGGGGCTAAACTCCCTTCTGACTATGATGTAAGTAGTATTGTGGAGAAACCTCTTGGGATTATGCCATCGATCTCATTCACACCTTCCTTCCAAAGCATCATTCAACCCATCCTGCAACCAATTTCATCTCATGCTCCAAGTCAACCCATAGTTACCAAGGGGATTTCAATGCTTCATGCTCTTCAAACACATCCCCTTGTAAACAGCCAAGACTTAGATTCAAACACCATCTTGGGACAATCCATTCCTTAAGATCCAAAACACCCATATGTTCTACTCATCTTTCATGACACCAACAATCCATCCACTTTCTCCACATCACCGACATATTCTCTTAACACACAAGTCTCTCTCTCAATGACTTCACAAGGAGAAGGGGGACTATTTGGACAAGGGGGAATATTTTATCTCTCATCATCACTTTCTCAAGGAAACACACCACCTATCTTCCCACCATTTCCCCCTCTACCATTAACATCCACACCAATCCTCAGTTTAGGGAAACCCCCTTTACCAATCCTCAATGAACCAAATCAAAGCAATCCTCCAATCATGAATAGAATCAACATACCAAATCCTCTTATCATGCCACTGATATCACAACACTAGGTGACACCAATCCAAACAATCCAATCAATTGTGACACCATCTATAAATGTGGTTTCCCAAGGACCTGTCATAACAATTGCACCATCTATCACGCAACCCCCTATCATCAATCCAACAACACCCTAACAACCACCTCAACAAACTCTCATCACAACATCTCACACAATTCTGAATCCTCCACCTCCACCACTGAAACCAAACATGGAAAATCAATACAGTATCACACTGCAAGCTGCTGAACAAGCCTATCAGAAAGCATTCCAACAATTTCAAGCTCAACAAGCCATGCAAGTTGCACAACAAGCTGCTCAACAAGCACAGGCACAACAAGCTAGACAACATGCATAACAAGCTACATAAGCCCAATCCAAGCTTTATTGCAACAACAACAAGCCACACAAGTTGTGCAAACAACACAAGTCGCACAAGCTACCCAAGCTGCACAAACTGCTCAACAAGCTCAAGCTCAGGCACAAGCTCAATATCAAGCGCAACAAGCTCAAGCGCAAGCACAATACTAGGCACAACAACAAGTGGCTTAGCAACAAGCCTATTAGAAAGCTTTGTAGCAATACCAAGAGCAACAAGAAGCAGCTCAACTACTAGCCCAACAACAAGCATTGTTGGCACAACAACAACAAGTGTTTTTGGCACAACAACAATTGCAGGCATATCAACAAGCATTGGTCGCACAACAAAGTTTGCAACCACCTCCCGCGAACACCCAAAACAACCCACCCATCACTCAAAAAATCAAAACACCTCAAAGCACATTCATCCTACCGCCTGATCCGCAAAATGATGTGTCTGCACAAACCAAATTGCTCTCACAACAAGTGCTAGACCTCCAATCAAGGAATTCAACAAAAACACCAAGAAATTTGTGCCCTTATCCATTTGATAGAAGCATTGTGATGGTTCCATTCCCAAAAGGGTTCGAGATACCTAAATTTGACAAATATCATGGGACGGGTAATCCTGAAGTTCACATTAGGGAATTCTAGGTACATTGTATGGAAGTTGCATACAATGACACTTATCTAATGCGACTATTCCCTTGGATTTTGGTTGGACCAACAATGGAATGGTTCTCTCACCTTTCTCCCATAATCAAAAAGTTCCAAGAAATTATGGACGTATTCATATAGAACTACACATTCAACATAGGCTTGGACGTAAGTCTAGAAGAACTATCTGCTCTCAAACAAGCTAAGGGGGAAACATTCGCATCCTTCTAACAACGATGGCGATCCAAGGCTAATAGGAGCAAGTGGACTGTGGCAAAAGAACAACAAATCTGCACTATCATCACTAATCTCGAAGGAACCTTGTCCTTCCATCTAAAAATGTAATGCATCACCACATATGACCAGTTGATCCCCAAGGCACTCAACATCGAAAGATCCCTTATCACGCAAGGGGGGACACCTACTTATCAAGACAACTACCCATCAACCAGTTATAATGAAAAACCTCGCACACAGGAAAAGAATAAGAATGTCACTAACGATGGTGTGTTTGATGCCAAAGTTGTTATTAGTGCTTCGAGGCAAAACACACAACCATATCAACAACCGCAAGCCAATAACTGAAACAACACACAAACCAATGCAGTATTGCAACAACCAAACAATCAAGTGGTCAATAATCTAAATAATCAAGGGGGACCACCCCTATGAAACAAGTATCCCCCCAAACAAAAATACACACCCCTTGGGGAATCAATCGAATTTGTCATGAAAAAATTGGTACAGGAGAATCTCATTCAAATCCCTGTTTATGGGAATTATCAAAAGCCCCAAGTGAAACCACCAAGGTATAATGAAAACCACCTTTGTGATTTTCATAAAATCAAGGGGCACACGATGACCAGTTGCATGAGATTGAAAAACTTGATCCAAGACCTTATTGATGACCACCATAAATGTTGAATAACCCGCAGGAAATTAGGACCTTAATATATACACGAATCCAATGCCAGATCACAATAAAGGGAACAATAGTGGAAAGACAAAGTATAACAATGTAATCCATGTTTACAATCATGTTGTGGCATCCTTAGATGAATGGGTCATTGTTTTCAACGTCAAAGGAGCTAGAGATGATTGTGGAGTCACCACACGCGGTGGCAGAGTTACCATTCCTGGACCATCACAACCACCCAAGGCATCGACCTCTAATCTGAAATTTGTTCCCAATGGTTATAATGTCTTGGACCAGCTAAAAAGAACCCCGTCTAGATCTCCATCATGGAGTTGTTGAAAATATCACCTGCACATAGGAAGATCCTAGAAGAAGCATTGGCTTCATCCACTGTCCCCACAAATCTTGATGCAAACCAGTTCCAAGCTATGTTCAAACACATCACCACACCACATCTCCTAACAGTCTTTGAATAGGATTTCCCAACCCAACCATCTCATAATCATGCACTCCATCTCGAGGGCTTGGTCCATAAAAATAAAGTCAAAAGAGTCTTGGTGAATGGGGGTGCAGGTCTGAATATTTGTATCCTCAAGCTAATAAAGAATCTAGGATTCTCTGAGGACGTCATTGAAAAAGGTAAAGGTATTACAATCAAGGCATATGATGATCAAGAAAGAGCGTCTCAAGGCACTATTCAACTCCCTATTCAAGTAGGGCTAGCCATCATGGAAACCACATGCCAAGTCCTTGATTTAGAACTACCTTACAATATTCTCCTGGGGTGCCCATGGATCCATGGAATGCAAGTTGTCGCATCTAACTTCCATCAATGTGTCAAGTTTCCCTATCAAAATCAAGAGGTCACAATCCATGGTGATCCTGAGCCATTTTATTATTGCAAGAACTTGGAAGCCAAGTACTACAGGATCCTTCAAGTCCCAAAGAATGATGAAGGACCTACGACTCCATAGTTAGACCCATCTACCCTTGCCTCCACTTCTGAGACAAAGACACCCGCCATTCCAGACATCTCTGATATTAAAGTCATTATCCAAGACAATGGGTGTGGGGATTACAAAATGAAGAAGAGTGCCTTTGTAATAGGAAAGTTACCTCAATCTCATAGGTCTCATGGGTAGCCCCAACCAATTGACACATCATCCCAAACCTTTAAAGAAAACCCCTCTAGATTCATATGCTGGGGAGACCTAAGCCAAGAAGTGGTAGACGAAAAGGACATATCCAGTTTGATATATCAAGATGAAAGTCTTGTGCTTGATCTTCCCATGGATGATAACAACAAAGGACTACAAAAGATGCTTGGCATGGGCTACAACAAAATAAACTTGGGAAAATGACAATAGTCTTCTAGAACCTATCATTCCTGAGAAGCGTGTAAGGAATCTTGGCCTTGGATGTACTCCTCCGAAATTAACCATACTTGGAAAAGGTGCCCCGGTTAGAAAATTCAAAGCTTCCCCCTTAGTTCTGGTATTGATTACTTATCCTTTTGAGGACCCCCTCACGAACCTACCTATGTTATTTTAGGATTCCTCCCTTCTCATGATTAGTACCTTATCTTTCAAATCAGATGACTCGACTACTGAGCTAAAACTTGTCTATCCCCAACTCATCGATTATGACCAATGATGACCACCGATTTTAGACACATTCGAAAACGATGAGGCATTCTCGAAATTCATGGGACTGCTGGATACTCTACCATGTGGAGATCACAAGGTTGGGTTTGACATTGAGCTAGACACACATGCCTACTATGGGGAAATGATTGAATCCCTTAGTTGCAAAAGTGAAAATTTAAGAATAATATCTAGGTCTTTAAGTGAAAACCACACTATGCCACTCTCTGACCCGAAAATAGTAAAAACAAAGGATGCATCCAATGATGAGAACCTCTCTAAGGTTGTAGAAGATGAGGGATTCAATCTTCCCCTTAGTGCTATTCATTAGGAGAAGTCAACAATCTTGGCAAAAAGGTGCAATCTGGTCAATCTAGGGACCGAGGAAACACCACATATCACATTTTATGCATAATCACTTTTGAAAAAAGAACAAGAACTCCTAGTTACTTTTCTAAGGGAAAGAAAGGTAAACTTTTCATGGACCTATGCTGACATGCCTAGTCTTGATCCAGAGGTTGTGGTTCACCATCTGGTCATCTATCCAGAGGAAAAACTAGTAAGACAAAAGTTGAGAAAAATGCATCCACAAATAGCATTACTGGTCAAACTTGAATTATAGAAGCTCCTTGATGCTGGATTGATACGGCCAATTGATTATCCAGAATGGGTTTCAAACTTGGTACCAGTCTCTAAGCCCACTAGGGTCATCCACATTTGCACTGACTTTAGGGACCTAAACAAGGTGTGCCCCAAGGATGACTTCCCTCTTCCCAATATCGACATGATTGTGGATCAAATAGCGAGGCATGAAATGTTGTCACTAATGGATGAATTCTCAGGGTACAATCAAATCATGATAGCTAAGGATGATCAACACAAAATAGCTTTCACCTATCTATGGGGGACTTATTGGTGGAACATGATGCCATTTGGGTTGAAAAATGCAGGAGCTACCTATCAAAGAGCTATGACATTGATCTTCCACAAAATGATTCACAAAACTATGGAAGACTATGTGGATGACATATTAGCTAAATCAAG
>VDFB02353272.1:0-43934 GCA_007258455.2 Sequoia sempervirens
TCTACTTTTCCCTCTTCTATTTTAGAGTTTCAATATTTGGTTTTCTCTTAGTCTGTAAGCCATTTGGGAACCCCCCGACTCTTGATGCCTGATAGTTGTGGTGTCTTGTCATCTCATTTTCCCACTTGATAGAAAATTTATTTTCCTCACTTGAAATTTATTAAGAATTAATGTTCTTATTTAAGTGGTTTTAAAGGAGTGAATGGTATGATTTTAATTATCATTTGAATGTTGCAAAAATTGAGTTATTCAAATGCTATGCATTTCCTTTAAAAATCTATTTGTAAATGAACTCATTTTCTTCTTGGATTGCTAGTGCTTGGTTTGGTTTGGGGATATTTGTTTTGTTCACCTTGCTTGTTTTCTTCATGGATGCAACACAAAAGTGAATTTTGTGAAGATGTTAAGGATCAAATCACACTCCTTATCATGGTTTATGGTTATCCACATATAAGGGATTTCTACCCATGGATGTGTTATTTCATTTTGACTATTATGTTAGACAAGAAAATAGATTGGGATACCTTAATCAATAACACTCTTCATGCACAACTAAAGGATGTGCTAAATAGTAGCAAATTTTACATGAATTCATACTCAATGTACTTGTTGGCCTATCAGGAAAATCTCCCAGGGCTTACAAGGATAAGATAACTTCAACTAGGAGAAAATAAAATATATTATTAACCATAGTTGGAACTAAATGCTAACAATAGGAACTACTACATTATTAATGACTCCTTCCTCTATGTTATCGTTAAATGATTTGAGAATGATTTTTCTAAAATAATCTCATTGGAGAAAAAGGCAAAACTAAAGAATTGGGGGAGTTCATACATCTAATTCAAAAAAATCATACATTCAGGTAGGAGGCTTCCACAAAGCTCCCCTTAAGTTTCCAGGATACCCAAGTGATAGGATAATCTTATTGTAATTGTGCAAACATGTTTAGAGATCCACAAGTTGGTTTCTAGAAAGCATAAATCATGATACTCTTTTCCTATAAAGGTGGGTGGCTACTCCTATGCAAATATGTAGAATGCAAAGATTGTCGAGGCAGAACTGACAAGTGCAATAGACTTGTACAATGAACCAAGGGCTATATTTTATCCTACTGGGAAAATTATCAAGGTCATAGGCTCATTTTTCAAACATGAGCTTGCTCTAGAAGACCTTTGGACCAATTGCGAAGATGAGTATGAGGTAAGAATGAAAGATTACTATAGGTTGATAGTAGACATCATGAGAAAATGAAATGTAACCAAAGTGTGAAAGGACTTGAAGGATAATAAGAAAGTCCTCAATTCTATCTATAGTTTCGAAGGAATCTACAACCAACTAATCTACAATGTAGATTACTCAATAGAAAAAGATGAAAATATGAAGGTAAGAGTAACTCATTTCATAGCTTGTTCAAAAAGATGAAACTTGCTTTCTCCTTTCCCTATAATGGAGTTACAATGACCAAAACATCATCTTGAAAATATCAAGAAGGTTGGAGGCCCATCTACTACTGTAGTTGAAAAGGAAAGACCAATACCCTTAGTAGCAAGATCAAAGAGAAAGAGAGGAGAGGAAAGAATAGTAATTGAATCAAGTGTGGAAGAGAGTGAGGAAGAAATTCATTTACAAAGAAAGAAGTGAGATCAAATCTCTTCCCAAGCTACATCTTCCTCCATTCCTCCTGATGAGAGCCAATTATGTCTCATTTTATGCCATATTTTAGTCATTTTCATATGCCTTCATAACCATTCCCACATTCCATTTTCATCTCATTTTACCATTTTACGTTGCTTATGTTTAATATATATAAGTGGTATTTAATATAGCTTTTGGATAAAAATATGGAAAATAATTATTGGATGTATCTACTAATAAATGTTGTTATTTCAAGCTTGGAAGACATAGCATGCAAAATTCAAAGGTGACAACGATTCAGTTTCATATGATGACTACACGAGTCACTTCATTTCCTTTTGTGGACTACCATTTATGCCACTCTATCTCCACATCACATCACTTTTTTCCTTTCAGTTTGTACAACTAGAGAAACTATTTGTTTATCAGCAACTACTTTGTCTATTTCTAGCACTCATTATTCATCACCAACTCAACATTCAAATACTCCACATGGATGAGGATGAACCAATAACAAGGAGGTGGTTGCATAGTTGTTGGAGGAGAAAACCAAAATCCACATTCTTCTACAATAACTGATGGTTCTGATAACATGGTAGAATAATATGGAGGATGCGCTTTCTTGAGGAAACCAAAAATATTAGTTTATGGAAGAGGACACAATTTTTAGCTGCGTGGAAAACAAAAAATCTCATGTTCTTTGTTCATCATTACAACAAACCCATTTTTCATTTATAGCTAGTAGTCAAGGTTGTATTTATTATTATATATTTTATTGGCTACGTGCCAAAACAAATAATGTATTCTTGTATGAAATTGTTAAAGGTTGTGTATATATAAGCAACATAATAGAGACTTTGGAGAAGGAATGTAAGAAACCAATATTATTTCCAATAAAATATTACCAAAGCTGATTTCAAAATTTTTGTAAGTTCTTCATCTTCAAAAGGTTCATTGGGAGGAAGGGTGCCCCCTCTATAACTGTCGATTAAGTGTAAATACTTTATTCTTTTGCAAGGTGTGTGTGATTATTAGGTTAAGAATTATTATGGATTGATATTTTTGTTGTTATAATTTTGTAGTTGATATTTGTGTAAGTTATCTATTAATTCAGATTGAACTAGCTATTATAATTTCAATGTAAATTAAGTATGTTGTTGATTTGAGTTTTATTCCTTCGCTTTGGATTTTGTGAATTTGGTAATTTGTGTTAAATTTATGTTTAGAGTTTGTTATGTGTGTATATCCTATCACCAAGAAGTGATAGTTCTTGTTTCCAAAATTACTTTGATTTGTAGTAGGTTTATTTTCATAGGATGCATTCATAACCACTCATCTCATGACTCTCAGCCCTTGTTCAGATTGGCACAATACCTTTCATCAGCTTACAATCCCCAGATTGACACATATAGAGCAAACTAAAATTCATTATTAAACATTGAATCCATTTCACTCTTTTCCCCAGTTTTGGCCTATCACCTTGTATTCTTGAATCTAGTTCATCTAGTCCTTCCTCTTCTCCACCACATGAGTCCCCCCTTCCATCTCTTTCACCTACTCCATCACCTTGAGATCCCGCTCCTCCTCATATTTATCCTTCTCATATTCCTTCCTCTCCAATTCCTCCTCCTCCTCAATCATCTCCCATTCCTTCTCCTCTCCTTTTTCCCCCATGACCCACATCCTCCTCCCCAAGAATAAGAAGAACTACAAGATGCAAATGAGGAAGTTCATAACAAAGAGGTAATTAGAGAAGAAACTAAAAGGAAAGAGGTAGATAAAGAAATCAAAGCACCTGAGACCAAACATGAAGACTATCAAGCTTCACATGACACAAAGGTCATTCTCTCTCCTCAGATCACAAAGTCTCTTCTACCCTCCAAGTATGGTTAAACCATACTATTAAAAAAATAAAAAGGACATATGTCCAAGAAGAGGAGGAATACTTTACTATTCTTGTTGAGGCCTTCCAAGCATGTACTAGAACAAAGAAAATATCAAGGAGGTTGTCTACTATCGCCATGGATGAACATGGGAATAGATTAGCTCAAACTATTATCACCTTTGTAGATAAACCAGAATTAGACATGCTACCCAAAGATTATCAAATGCAAGAAATAAAACTAAGAGCTTAGACTAGAGAAGGAGAATAACAATCATTACAAATGGTTTTATCTTCTATTCTTAATAGGATGCAAAAGGATTAGAACACCAAAGAAGACCTCAAATTCCAGGTATCTCAGTTGACAACATACATCAACCATCTAATTGGACCTATTGGTTCAGTTGCCTTGCTCCAATCCTATAGGTGGTAGTAAATAAGGATGCTCAACATATAGTTATTGAGGGTTTACTCTCTACTACTAGAGAGTGGAGAAATGACTTGAAGGCCCTAGGAAGTGGAATTTTGAAGGAAATAAAGGCTTGTCACTACATTAGTAATGAAGCCAATCTAGATCACCAAATAGAGTCAGAAATAAATGAGGATTTATTTGTTTGGGATGATTATATCCTAATTTTGCAAAAAATCAAGGATACTACTACTAAGGATTCAATAAAGGTGATTGTGATAGAATAAGAAGACTAGGATAAGCCAAAATAATGGCTAAAAGTTGGACAGCTAAGGGTTAAGTTTTTGAATAAGTGCAAACACAAATTGAATGAGAATAGAGGCCTATTTGACTAGGAAACGGTAGAAATAAAATATTGTGTGGAAATTCTAGGATGTACATTTTGCAAAAGTACTTCCTTAGTGGATTCATTAACCAAGATGATCAAGGAGTTTGAAATATCTTTACACAATCAACTTAGTCAAACAGTCATTGATCAAATGATGACAAAAAAGGGAGGTCTTTGAAGTTTCCAAGAAGATCTTTCTTCCTTCGACAACTTGCAAGAAAAGCTAGAGAATTCCACATTTTCCTAGAGAATCAAGTTAAAATATCATAAGGGGCCAAATATATGCACTATGAATGAAGCTATTAATGCTTTTTTCTCGAAAAAGCTTCCCAAGTGATAAATAATCTATTAATGAAACTCTATTATTTTTTGACCAATTTTATAATAAATCAACATTCCAATTGGAAAAATACCAATCTAGCATTGAGTTCTCAATTAGAATTTAGTTCAAGAGTTGGTTGTTAATTTTAGTTTAGTCCATTTTAAAATAGGGGTTGATCGCCCAAGTTGAACTCTCAATTAACTTTTTTAGATCCATAATCTATATGGAACACATTATTCCTATATATTTTGCATGTGTGAAAATTGTTAATCATCAGAAATTATTTTGTTTACAATGAACTAATACAATTATAGCATGGATTTTTCTACTACACTTTGTGAGAAATTTATAAATATTGAAGGATTATGTCTATTATGTGCATATGGGTTTTCATCACCAGTGATGTTATGTTCGTTCTTTTGATCTAAGTTGAATAAATTAGTGAAATCATTTTCTTTACATTGGTTTTGAATAGAGTCCTATCTCAAATATGTGCATGCTTTATGGTGATTTTATTTGATGTGGCTTGAAAATCTAAAATTAGGAATTTTCCTTTGATGATTGCATTAGTATTATTGGTGATTGGGTGAATATTGATTACATTAGTATTGGTTTTCTTGATTTTTCTTAACCATTTCAGCATTGATAGATAAAATTAGATTTTTATTTGTCCATTCAGTTTACTTTGTTCTTAATTTCTCTCTTAACCTAAATATTTTTCTATTTATTTTATGATACTTTGAATCTTTAAAGAGCATAGTAATTATATAGATCTATTATACAAATGATGCAATCTCTAATAAAATGTAATTAATTCAATAAGTATATTTTTTACCTAATATTGCATGAGTTTGAATATATTTTATAGAAGTTTGAATCACTAAAACCCCTTGTTAAAAAGTTTACATAAACCACTAAGCTATCCATCACAGTCCAAACTTGACCTAAAAAGAACCTTGGAGTAGGAATCCCTTCTTTTCAAAAGGATTAGTAATTTATTGTTACTTAGTAGTTGGTTGTGCTAAAACCACTCTCAACAAGATGGTGTTTGGATTTTATGGGCCTCTCATCCCATAACAATTAATTTATGGTATTTATCCTCCTGATGCTCTTGCAAGGTGTTCAAAAGTGGGAGATTGTTAGAAAAAATGGTGTATCAACCTTGCAATTATAATAGGTTAATATATTAAGTGTAGGGGTTGCAATGGGAGGTACCCCTTACCAAGATTGAGGGATGATCCCCCTGGCGATAAATCTAGGGGCCATATAATTTGACAAGGGTTTAAGGGTAGTTTCCCCAAAAGCCATATTTTATGTATGTTTTGTTATTGTAAATCTGGATTATTCATCATTAGGTCTCAAATCTTATGGTAGATATTTTATCAAGGCTTGTCTTGCCCTGGAAGGAAACCCTATTTTATGAGGGAATTGTATTATTGCTACATATTGTGATGTATTTTGAGAGTTTGATAGTTGTTGTGTTACATTTGAATCTTTGGTTGGCGATACTCTTGTGAGAAGCTCGCTCTACAAGTATATTGTAATCTTTGTGATTTTTTGAATAATATATTGGGCAGATTTTGGAGTGTGAGGTTTTTCTCCCAAAAGGTGTTTTGTTAGGATTTTTTTGGAAAAATAGAGGAGATAAATTATCAATTATAATTTAGATTTAAAAATGAAATAACAGAGAAATAAAACATAATAGATGAACAAATTCACAAAGGCGCGAGACAAATTTTTTTAGTGTGGTTCATCATTTTGGATGTAGTAACCCTCCGATTTGCTTATATTTTCAAACAGTTCTTTTACTTTGATAGACCATGATACTATGTTGTTATTTGATCGCTGACATTGGAGCGATGATGGCTTTTATATTTAGATGTGATAGTACACTATATGGATGATTATTGTTTATGACATGATTTTTGGCTAGCATAGTTCATTATTTGTGTTGATATTGATATATGCTCATCTGTAGTTAATTGATGTTTTAGTTTCGTCAGTTTTGATGTGACACTATATTGGTGAAGGGAAACAGGATTGCATCACTTGCTTGCGAGTGCCCTGCAATTTCATGATTTTCTCTTCACGTGTAATTGTTTATAATCTATATACATGTATAACATATGTTTTATTGCAAGATTGTAGGTACAAGACATTGACTCCACCTGGATTCAATGGTTTGAGCATGTCCATTGCCCAGCGGTATAGTTGATTGGGAGATAGTAATTAGATTTCCTTGTCAAACCAAAACCATAGTCACAGTGTGTCGTCAGTCTTTGTTTGGTTTTGCTGAGTTGTTATGTTGTCCCCGTTTGCCTTGTCGTTTATTTATTTTGCAAGGTATGTTCTGTGGGAAATTAATTCTTAAAATATTTTTAAATGAATATTTAATTAATCTTGATTAATATTGTTAGAAGTTTTATATTTGATTTAATTAATTTAATTTATTTTATTTTGTAAAGTGATTTAATCCTTGTGATTAAATTTATTTTATAAAGTGATTAAATTTAATTAGAAATTAATATGTGAATTATGAATTATTAAATGCATAAATATCTTGTAATTATCTTAGAGGAAATATCTATGATTTGGTTGAAAAGATATTTTATTTGTGACATGTGTTAGAAAAATTAAACACTGTTGTTGGGAATTAATTCTCGGAGAGATTAATTGCATTAATTGAAAGAGGAAAGAGACTACTTCATGACAAGGAAGAGAGAGATTTAAAAAAAAAAAGAGGTTGTTGAAAATTGGGGAAGAAGCTCTCAGGAAATTTTGGCTTTGGTTTTATTTTCATCTTTCTGGAAAAAGTGGATATTTTGGAAGAAGCTTTGGTAAATTGGAATCTGAAGGCGAAACTCTACTTCAAACATCATTTCCTCAAGCATCCAGAAATAGGTTCTTTAAATTGTTTTTATTTATCTGCAAATTGGAAAGATTGTATGTACAAGAAGAATATGTTATTTGTGTAGAAGCTTTATATATATTGAAAATTTGAAAGATTGTCATGTTTGGAAAATTGAGGTGAAAATTTTAGAGCTTCTGTAGAAATTGATTTAAAAAAAAAAGAATACCAAGAAAGATTTTATAGAGCAATCTAAAAACCTCTATAGGAAATTGTTTTTAAACAATAGAAATCCTAGAGGGAAAAACAACAGAAATCTTTGTAGGAATGGATTTAAAATCTTCCTGTCAAAATTTGGGGAAAATCTTGTTTGTATGGGAAAAGATCTTCCTGTAGAAGATTATTGTTTTGTTTTGTTTTCCCAATTGGTTTTATTTGGTTCGGCTATGTTGCAGCCAGCACAACCATTGATGGCTATGAATCCTTCTTCAGCCTTGGAAAAAGACTCAATTTTATTTAGTCTATTTTTTTTAAAAATATATAAAATATATTATAAATATATATATACATAAATATGTATATATGTATATATATTTGTATATATATATATATATTTATGTGTATAAATATATATATATTTATATATAATATATTTATTATTGTAGACATCGAAATCTGGTCTAAGCCTGCGACTTCAAGATTCTTCATGGTTATGATTAAATAATGACAATTATTTAATTATTCTCTAAAGTCTTCATTTCTTCTATTAATTAAATAATCTTAATTATTTAATTAATTCACACTTTTCTTTATTCTATCTGATTAATTAAATAAATGTTTTTTATTTAATTATGTTACTAATTAACCTTATCCTTCTTATCAAATTAAATAAATTATTATTTAATCCCCCCCTTTATCATATGCCAACTATAATTAAATAAATCCTTTATTTATTTAATTATTCATTTAAATCCCTTCGTCACTTAATTAAATAAATCTTATTTATTTAATTATTTTTCAAATATCAAATCTTGAATTAAATGAATTATTTAATTCATAAATCCTATTTTAACACATTCCTCTATATTTAGATAATTATGTGAGTTATCTAAGTATTCACTTTGACTTGACTCGACATCTATTTAAATCACTCAGTTAACTCAGGATTTAATGTATGAGTGGCTTTCTCGAGTAATCTCTTCATCAAATCATTCAACCGTCTAGTTCTAACTCAATTGCATGTACATGCATATTAATTAAATATTCCTATTTAATTAATTAAATCTTGTGTGTGCATTCGAATAGAGAGTTGTTTTAATCCATCTTTATCTTTGTCATGCAAAGACTATTCTTATTTTTTTGAATACCAAACTCGAAGATTAAATCATTTATTTAATCTTTATTTCTATTTCTAATTTGTATCACTCATGTCGCTACTAACAGTTATCAGAATGCATTTCTAATCTGTCGATCTCAACCGTTCGTTGATCTTTCGATCCTGACCTGTCATTTGAATGATCAATTTTCTATAAATTGATCTATCATTCATCATTCCAATCTCTCCTGAAATCTTATGACTTTTGGAAGCATATCTATTATTTGAATCTTCGATTTTTTGCTAAATCACTATCATAGGCTATACTTGCACAAGAGAAATCTGAGGGCAATTATACTACAACGGAAAAATGGAGAAGGGAAATCGAGGTTATACATGGAATTACATAGATATTGGGTGAGATTGTTTAGTTTATTTATGTTTTAGCTTTCCTTTGTTCTCTGTTGTTTAGCTTAGATTGCATTAGAGCTTAGATCGCACTGAGTGTGTTTTTAACCTTTCTTTTGCATTTTCTAGATGTTACATTTGGTGAACCCAACGTGAAGACACCATCTTCGCGTATCCATAGAATTTTATTTGATTTTGTAGGTTTTTGTATGAAATGACGCATCTACTTGACAAAACACCGCAATTGACATTTGGAAACACATCAACTTGACGAAATGATGCAATTGACTTTCTTGACGGCATCTAAAAAATAATCACGCATTTGTCATTTTTTGAGCCGCAACTGACTGGTAAAATACTACGACACATTTGACAGAGAAAATGACGCATCAGACTAGTATATTTTTAGGTTTAGAATTTCAATTTACAGTTTCCTTTCATTTTTTTTATTTTCGCTAATCTTTTGTTTTTCAGCGTGTGTCTTGAGGAGTTAACGAAGTTTTTGCAGATCAATAGTCAAAGACCAATATCAAACTACTAATGAATCTTTCTACAGAACGCGTGTCGAAGACCCTAGTTAAATTTTTGAAACAGATTGTTTGGTAGTGTAGCAAATCTTTCATTTGGATTAAAATTAACAAGTGTCTATTATGTTTGGTGCGAAAGGACAATTGTGTAATTACCCTCACGATTTGGTACATCGAAGTATCCTCTCCCCTTGTGCATCCATGAGATCCTGGGTGTAAGAGAAATAGTTATTAACTCTAGAACTTGGGTCTGTTCTGGTGGGAAAAAGTACTCACCCCAGGACAACTCAGACTGGTAGCATCCTGAACTCGAGGGACTTCTAGTCTGTATATAAAAGTGGATTCTTGGGGAAATCCCAAGAATCACGTGTATGGTTCCAACGAGATGGATTCAAAAGGGGAATCTCACCGCATGGATCAGGCCCTACGAATAGAATGCCCTAATTAAACACCTTTGTTTGTAGTGTCCAAAATCCTTCTTTTTACTAGTGCAGCAGGTCGGACCTGTGAAGCCGTCTCATATTCTTACGGTTCATGTGTAGAGATGAAAGTATGCCATGGGATGTTCATGGGTATTGTAGCTTGGCTTCCCCAAATGACATTAATGAGCCATGGAGGGGAGCCAGAGGGGTCAAACTACTAATCATCCGCCTTGAATAAGCATAGCTAGGGAAACCCAAGTGAGAAATTAGTAAATACTGTCCTTCATAGCCTAGGATGTGCTTGTCTATTGTCAAATTAAACATTCTTTGAGTCCAGAATGAAATTGAAAACACTTTGTCTTATGATTTTTTTTGTTTTCAAAAACTTGATCACAAAAAAATAGCGTCAGTTTTATCTCTATTCATTGAAAACACAACAGAGTCACAACTTCTCACCAGAGAGTCGCAATTGTTCTATCAAGTCACATTTGTTTAGCCTAAAGTCACATCTACTAGATTAGCTCACATTTGTTTTGTCGAAAACCACATCTATTTTGGGAAACAACAGTTGTGATATTCTGTGATGCATCTGATAATGTGAGCCGCAACTGTAGTCTGAAACGACACATTTTCCACTTTTGTAGAACTTTTACCAGTGCACAGAGTTTAGGAAAACCACATATGTTACAGTCTGAGTCGCAATTGCCATTACGAGTCGCATCTGTCTGACATAGACACTAAAATTTATTGGAAACATGCAACTGATTACCAGAAAACCACAACTGTGAAACATCACCGCATCTGCTAAATTTTGAGACGCATTTGCTTGATTATTAGAAAACCAAAATTCACAGTAACTGTCCAGTTGACACAGTCAATACCAGTCTTTGATCCGTCTTGTCATACTAGTCCTTGAAAAGAAACTTGAAACAAATTGCTCAATTTTGCATCCTTTAGGTATCATTTAGCCATTACTATAGTCATCTCGATTCTGAGTTTTACTTTCATCTTTGAGTACATATTGCCTTGAGATTAAATTTCTAGGAAGGTCACTTTTACAAACTTTAGGATAGGTCAACCACCTACACTCTATAAAAATCATAGCGTCAATGAAATCTGTCATTGAACCTAGTCCTGTCATTATATCCTTTGTCCTACAGAGAGTTCTCCTAGCTCATCAGTCTAGTTAGGAGACACAACTTATCTTTGATCCTAGTCCTACATTGGTTCCTTGACATAACTAAATTGACACCTTGGTTAGACTTTAGGTAGTTGGTACCCCCGTCTTAGGTTTACAAAATTGATTACCTTAGGATCTTTCTTATACTTTGCATCTTTAGATATTGTCATTTTAGACTAGCATCATCTTAGAACATTCCTTATTTTGCATTCATAAAATCCCAAAAACATAGACTAGAGTCATACTATCCATAGACGTAGTTTTGCATTCCTTGCATATTGAGCTTATCTTACATGGTTGAAACTAGATCGAAGAGAAGAGAGAGAGAGAGAAAATATGTCGAACCCAAATGAATTCATCAATCCATTCTCCACAAGACCTCATAGGACTTTATTAGAAAAATTCACCAGTAGAAATAGTCAAGGACACATTACAATAGAAGACATAGAGGCAGCTGCACAGGACCCTGAGTTTGCCTCTTTTGTAGATGAGTACCTAGCAAACAATCATCAATGATACTTTGCCAAATTGCTAGTTGAAGGCACTACCTTACCTACCAGATTTGATATTAGCACCTTACAAGCTCAACCTACACAAGGGACAAATACGACTGCTAGTACTACTATACCTCAGGTAAATACAACCATACCATCTGGCATACCTACACATAGTACTATAGTCCATACGTCTCCATTTGGTACATCTGGCATGACATCGAGATTCAATTTCACTGTAGGGGCATCATCATCCACTCCCTTCAGTCCTCTTGTTGGGAATAAAAGATCTAAAATGTCAGCTTCTACACCAAATGTCAGTGTCACGAGTACCATACCATAGTCAATGGCCATACCTAGTGTTCATGTCACCGGTACCATACCACAGTCAATAGCCATACCTAGTGTTCATGTCATCGGTACCATACCACAATCAACAACTATACGTAGTGTTCATGTCACTAGTACTATAATGTAGACTACACAAACAAGAGGCATTCCCTCATTCTAATATGGCAATCAGAATCCATTCTCCCAGATTGGTAGTCAAAATCCATTCACATAGATTCTGAATCAGAATCCATTCCCCCATATTGGTAGTTAGAATCCATTCACACACATTCCAAGTCAAAACTAATTCACATAGATTCTAAATCAGAATCCATTCTCCCAAAGTGGTAGTCAAAATACATTCACACAAATTCGAAGTCAAAACCAATTCACACAGATTCCAAACCAGAACACATTCACCAACATTTTGAATCCAAATCCACATCAAATACCAACATTCAATTGAAACCCATCACGAGACCTTGGATTTCAAAATACCTACATAGACCCACATAATCCATCCAACACATCATTAACCCAGGTTGACTTCTTGCAAACACAAATGCATGCACTACAAACACAAATGGATAACATGGCGTGTCAACTAAGAAATCCTTTTCAACAAAGGACATATGCCCATTTCCCTTTGATAGATCATTGTACATGACACCTTTCCCTCATGGGTATGTCATACCGAATCTCCCTAAGCACAATGGAAAACAGAATCTGGTAGAACATATAAGGGAATTTTCTACCATGTGCATAGATGTCGCTTATGACCCCACATATCTTATGAGACTATTTCCAAGAAGTCTTGTAGGAATTTCACTAGAATGGCTTTCAGGTCTAGACTATGGCATCAAATCTTGGGGTGAACTGGTTGAGAATTTTTTTGAGAAATTCTCCTTCAACATAGACCATGAGATAAATATAGCAACCTTGTGTCACACAACACAAGACGAAGGTGAAAATTTCATCACTTTCTTCCAGAGATGGAGGACTATAGCCAGTCGATGTCCTGTCGAGATACCTAAAAAACAAAAAATTACTATGTTCCAAGAAAACCTTCATGCAAAACTAAGGAGTAACTTAAGGGTACATTGTTGTACATCCTTTTTGGAACTAGTGGAAAAAGGGGTTATAATAGAAAAGGATCTCATTGAAAAAGGATAACTTAAGACATCAACATCCAATAGAAATCCAATAGTGCCAAATGCCCCCAATGATAGAAACATATTTTGGTCTCAGAACAAAAACGCCACCAATGATGGGGTAGTTGATGCTAAAATTGTACAAGCAGGACAAATCATCACATTACAAGGACCTAAATCTTTGACCAACATGCTTAATGTTGTCAATCAACCTTCCAACACGGTCCAAAATACTCAACTTTTGCAACAAAGGTTTCAAAAACATGAGTTCACTCCCTTAGGGGAACCCATTGAGTCTGTATTCAAACAAATGTTACAACATAATCTTATATAGCTTCAAGAGCCAAGACAATACGATCCAAGACAATTTAAACCAATTTGGTGGGATGAAAATTCCTTTTGTGATTATCATAAAACTAAGGGACATAACCTACAAAATTGTTGCCAACTAAAAAATATCATATAGGATCTTGTCAAAAAGAGAATAATTAAAGTTAGTGGATAGAAATAAAAGTCATCAAACACTGATCATCAAGTCTTTTCTGATCCATTACATGACCATGGGAAAGGAAATGTCCCTAGTTTGAGTACCAAGACCAATATGTTAGCCAACTATGTGAATATCAAGCATGATTATAATAGTGGAAAAACCATTAATCACCTTCGCGCCACCGATGAGAATATCAATACCATTACTATTAATAAAACTCTCGAGTGTCCTATCAACACTCATCATACTAAGATCACTATCTAAGGTCCTCCATCACAACAAACACCATAGCCTTCCAAGTCACAATATAACCTACTTGACTAGCTGGGGAAGACCCTAGCCCAAATCTCAATCTTGGAACTATTGCGTATCTCCCCTGAGCATCGATCCATTCTAGATAAAGCTTTACAAAACACCACTGTCCCAAATGATATCGATGTCAATCATTTCTAGGAAATGGTGGGCTACTTGACCAATAATCATCATGCCACATTTTCTGAACAAGACTATGCAACTAAAAAGACAAACCATAATGACCCTTTACATCTTGAAGTCCTTGTTGATGACACCAAAGTTAGAAGAGTTTTGGTAGATGGAGGAGCAGGGTTAAATTTGTGCACTTTAAACTAATTAAAGCATTAGGTTTCTCAGAAGCATGCGTAGACACAACCAAAAGTATTATCATTAAATCTTATGATGGTGATGAACGGAAATCAAAAGGGGTGGTAACACTTCCTATCAGAATTGGTCCTGCAGTAATGGAGACAAAATTCCAGGTCTTGGATCTCACCCTTCCATACAACCTTCTGCTAGGCAGACCATGGATTCATGCCATGAAGTTGGTCCCTTCCACATATCATTAATGTCTCAAATTCCTTTACAATGGCACTGAAATAACTATAGATGGTGATCTAGATCCATTCCAATATTGCACCAATCTAAAAGAGATACCCTAACGCCAAGTGCAAGTAAACCAAGAGGCTTCATCGTCCAATTCATCTCACTATGTCGATCCATCCACACTCACTCAAACATCTATTTCACCTTCATTTCCTACCACTCCTAGGGTTGAGATCCAAGATAAGGGTTGTGGAGAATATTACCTGAAGGCATCTTATTGTGTTAGCCATTTGATTCCTCCTAAGTCATATGGTTTACCTACATCAGATAGGAGACAATCTATGGTCATTATACACATTCCTCTGATAAAAAATTTCACTAAATGGGGAGAATTAAGCAAAGAATCCGTAAATACAAAAGATGTCAACTCCTAGTTGTATAGGGAAGATAATGAAGAACCTCTCTCACTTGCTCACATTCCTACAGATCTATATGGAAAAGGTTTCACAATCATGTAGAGCAAGGGATATAATGGACAGAGTGGTTTAGGCTTAAATCAAGATGGGAGGATTGAACCCATCTTTGTTTCTCAATGGCCAAAAGGCTTAGGGCTTGGGTTTCAACCAATTTAGATTGGTGTTCCTAGTACCGCATCACCCTTAATCGAGGAAGTAAGTGCTTCAGAAGATATTGAGACATCTCACAAACCATCTAACCAACACCACTGTGACTCCCTCGACTCAAACAAATATGAGTGGGATTCCCTATCCTCTACCTCTTCCATGGACCTTGACAAACTATTTGGAGAACTTGACTTAATATTGAGATCCTTGCCAAATCCACTAAATTCTTGTCCACCAAAGAATATGACAAAAGAGGAATGGTTTAAACATTACTATTGGGAATCTCTGGATCCTACCTCTTGGCAACCTGATACATCTGTTACAGATAACCAAACTTTGGTATTAGGCCCACCTCTCAATCCACCTAGATCTAAACCAAAGAACAAAAAGGACTTAGTACAAGACTTTTGTGACCATATGAACAATTCAATCCTTACCTTGACTCCATTAAACTTTGATAACTCTGACGATGACATGCCCTTAGCTTATCCCCAACTCATTGATTGGGATCAACAAGACCCACCCGTCTTAGACATTTTTGAGAACGATGAAGCAATTGCTGAGTTCTGGGATTATGAGAAGGCATACCTAGCGGTGATCAAAAGGTTGGTTTTACCATTGACTTGGACAACAAAGCATATTTTGGGGAATCTGTTCAACCCTCCAGTCACAAAAATGAGAAAAATAATAAACAAGATAAAAAGGATGAATCTCTAGGTGAAAATCGAAAGGCGCCTGTAGACAATGAAAAAGTAAAAATAAAGGACATATCCAAAGGTGAAAACCTCTCTAAGGCACCTAAGGATGGAGGTTTGAACATTCTCCCCGTTGCACAGGAAAATTCACCCATGCTCGTTGAAGAATCAGTAGAAGTCAACATAGGCACAAAAGGGAATCCTTGACTGGTTTATTTTGCAGCATCATTAACCACAAAAGAGCAGCCTGAATTCCACAACTTCTTTACATAGAGACAAATAAATTTTGCCTGGTCGTATGCAGACATGCCTAGGTTGGATCCTAAACTTGTTCTACATCACTTGCACTTACAACCAAGTGTCAAACCAGTGAAACAAAAATTGGGGAAAATGCATCCACAAATTGCTCTACTAGTCAAGGCATAACTCAAGAATTGTTAGACGTTGGTTTCATTAGATCAATCGACTATGCAGATTGGATTTCCAATCTTGTACTAGTCACTAAACCAACATAGGGCATCCACATCTACACCGATTTTAGAGATATCAACAAGGCTTGTCCTAAGGATGACTTCCCTTTGCCTAACATAGACATGATAATAGACATGACAACAGGGTATGAGATGTTGTCCCTTATGGATGGATTTTCAGGATATAATTAGATTAGAATTGTAACTAAAGACCAACCTAAGACAACTTTCACTTGTCCTTGGGGAACGTATTGCTGGAATGTTATGCCCTTTGGACTCAAAAATGCTAGAGCAACCTATCAACGTGCCATGACCACCATTTTTCATGATCTAGTACACACTCTTATGGAGGATTATGTCGATGACCTTATAGTTAAATCCAAGATAAGAGCATAACATTTATAGGTTTTAGACAAGATATTTCAAAGGCCAGAGAAGTATAAAGTGAGACTCAATCCTGAGAAATGTGTGTTTGGAGTAAAGTTAGGAAAGCTTTTAGGCTATATCATTTCCAGATGAGGCATTGAAGTGGATCCGACCAAGGTAAAAGAAATCATAGAAATGCCTCCACCAACTAATCTCATTGAACTAAGGACATTACAAGGAAGACTGCAATCAATTAGAAGATTTATAGTGCAATTAGCAGATAAGACACATCCTTTTCAACATTTACTTAAGAAAGGGGTACCCTTTGCATGGACAGTTAGGTGCGGAGAGGCTTTTCAACTGATTAAAGAATATATACTCACACCACCAGTCTTAATGCCACCTGTTGAAGGATGACCACTCATTATTTATATTACAACAACCCATTCATCACTCAGAGCATTTCTTGCATAGAATGACGATGAAGGTCATGAAAGGGAAGTATATTATATCAGTTAGACTTTGGTAGGTTATGAGCTCAACTATAGCACCATTGAACATGCCTATCTTGCAGTAGTATTTGCTACTCAAAAAATAAGGCACTATATGCTAAACCATCAAACAATGCTAATTTCCAAAATAGATCCTCTGAAATATCTTCTTAGTAAGGCAGCATTAACAGGGTGACTTAGCCAAATGGGTTATGATACTTAGTGAGTATGATATCTAGTATGTAGAGAGAAAGGCTATTAAAGGACAAGTCATTGCTGATCAGTTAGCTGACACACCAATACAAGCAGATCACCCATTAGTTGCAGGCTTTCCTGATGAATTTATATTCACAATTGACACAAACACAACATGGAAATTATACTTTGATGGCTCACATACAAATCATGGCTCAGGGGCTGGTATACTATTTATCACACCACAAGGTGACTCCATCCCTAAGTCATTTAGGATTGCATTCCCATGTACTAACAACATAGCAGAGTATGAAGCTCTAGTAATAGGGTTATGCATGGAAGTCAAGTAGAAAATTAAGAACCTACAGGTATATGGCAATTCTCAACTAGTAATCAGATAGGTAAATGATGATTATGAGACTAAGGATGAGAAGCTTGCTCCATACAAACACATGGCTAATAGCTTTAAGGATTACTTTGACAAGGTGGAATTTCATCAGATACCTCGTGTTTTAAATAGGGTAGCAGATGCTATGGCTACAATTGCATCACTTTTAGACATTCCTAGCAACGTGCCTAAGTTTGAGTTCTTGGTAGAACAACTTTTGGTCCCAGCCTACGATATCCTAGATTCTGAGATGGTGTGTGACATTGTCGGTCCTAATTTCCCATGGTACAAAGAAATCTATGACTACCTCAATGTTGAAATCATACCCACTGGCCTATCAAACAACCAACGTAAGACATTCCTTCATAAGTCAACCAAATACACCATCGTTGGAGACACCCTATATAGACGTGCCTTAGATAATACCCTACTGAAATGTCTTGATTCCAATGAAGCACAAGCAACCTTGCAAGGGGTGCATGAGGGTATATGTGGTTCCCATTCTAGCGATCCTACCTTAGCTAAAAAGAGTATGAGATTGGGTTACTATTGGCCTACTATGGAAAAGGACTCATATGTCTTTGTAACGAAATGTCGCCAATGCCAATTTCATGGAGACTTGATACATGCACCAACATAGGAGCTCCATCCTATAACATCACCATGGCCTTTCGCCCAATGGGGACTCAACCTCATAGGTAAGATTCATCCCACATCATCCAATGGCCACAAGTTCATTATCACTGCCACATAGTACTTTAAGAAGTGGATTGAGGCTATTCCTATGACATACATTACCAAAACATAGATCTCTAAGTTTATCCAGAATTATATCATTTGTCGGTATGGTGTCCCTCAGTCCATAATCACGGATAATGGCCGCCCATTTAAGAATCAAGAAGTTTGCCATCTTTGTGACAAATTTCATATTCAACATCACTTTTCCACTCCATACTACCCACAAGGTAACCGCCAAGCAGAGGCATCTAACAAAACTATCATTAGAATCCTCAAGAAGACTATCAATGATGTTGGTTGTGATTGGCATTTACAGCTTAATCTTGCCTTATGGGCTTATCGCACAAGTATCTGTACTCCCACAGGCGCCAATCCCTATTCAATAACATTTGGTTCTGAAGCCATTCTTCCTATTGAGGTCGAAATTCCTTCCCTGAGGGTATCCTTGAAAGGGCACATTGATGATGAAGAGTACCGAGTATCGAGACTCCATGAGCTAGAATTCCTAGATGAGCGAAGATAGAAGGCACTAGACCATCTCCAAGCACATCAAAATCTTTGTCATAGCTATAACAGGAAGGTCTTGAACAGGAACTTTGACATTAGTGACCTGGTCTTAATGGAGAACCCAAAGAATCAAGTAGACAGAGAGAAACCAAGAAAGTTTGAACCAAACTGGTTAGGACCGTATATTGTTACATAAGCCTTTGGATTAGAAGCGTATCAACTCTCTACTCCTGAAGGGGAACCATTGTCCTCGCCAATCAATATTCTTCATCTGAAGAAGTTCTACGCATAGCTTCTGAGGGCCTTTTCTTAATTAGAAAAAATACAAAAAAATCAAAAAATCAAAAAAATCATTACCAAGGTGAAAACCTGGAAAACAGGCATCTTGGTAACATAAAAAAAAATAGAAATCCAAAAAATAGTAAAGAAAAATAATTCGTCCAATAGTGAAAACCACTTCGGTGGCGCTTTGGATAAGTACCATGGTGAAAACCTAGAAAACAGGTGCCATGTGTAGTCGACTTTGCTCCTTTGTCTACTGTTATTCTAATCTAACATCCCTATACATACTACATATCCCTATACATATCACTTATCTTTCTTATCCATCCCCTGTATATACCATTCGTAATAAGTGGTAGTCTTCCCCATAACCTAGAACGATTGACATCTAGTGCATTTCATATCCCCCATTTTACCCTATTCATAATCAATTGGTCTTATACTCGACTGGGGGAAAACACTTGACGTGTGTCATATTGGTTCTTACATTGGCAGTGTTGAAGATGTAAAACCATAGAAAAATCCAAAAACATTACAAAATGACTTGAGAAAACACAAAAACATTAGAAAACTTCAAAAAGAAAAAAGAAAAAAAATCAAAACATGTCGAAAATCCAAAAAAAAAGTCAGAGTCAGTCACACTTGTCAGTCTTTGTTGTTTGTCGAACTACGTTTCCTCTACGACTAGACATAGGCAAGGCCATCTTTCGATGTGCCCCGGAGGCATTAGGTCAGTTCGTTTAAGTTTGTCTATATAAAATCATGATTCAATCCACATGTCTATATGACAAGGTCATTGGTCGTATTGAACTACAAGGTCTCTGCATGTATAACGTAGGAAAGGCCATCAATCGATGAGCCCCTGAGGCTGCACTAGGTTAGTCCATTAGGTTTCGTCACATTCACTATTACACACATCTTCTATTTCTAGTTAGTCTTGTCAGTCAAATTCAAGTCAAACTACGAGGTCTCTGCGTGTATAATGTAGGCAAGGCCATCAATCGATGAGCCCTTGAGGCCGCACTAGGTCAGTCCTTTAGGGTTTGTCATCACACATTCAATTGTCCACACATCATATCAAGTCATGCATCAATCTGGTGAACAAGTCAGCAATGTCTCTAAGTCAAATCAAACAAATTTCCAAAAGAAAAAATAAAAACAAATCAACTAATGTCTGCTACAGGATGTGTCTTTCCTAGAGATAGACATCATCAAAACAATCAACCTCTGTCTTATTTAGGATGAGTCCTTCCTAAATATTGATATCAACAAAACAATCTATGTCTTATACAGGATGAGTCCTTCCTGCATATCGATATTGTCAAACAATCAAACATAGCCTTACACAGGTTATCACGTCAATGACATCTGACTCAACGTCTTATATGATACATGTATTTCTGAAACCAGGCTTTGTCATTCCTTATACAAATGGTCATAACATCGAAATTAGATTCAAAGTCTTATCTGGTACGTGTATCTCCTGAAATTCGGCTTTATCAATCAAAACAAATGAAACAAACAAATCAAGTTTTGGAAAATATTTTACTCGCTTTGACTATATGGCTTATTTATCTTATCATTTTATTTGACTTTATGACTGAGAATTATGTTACTAGCTTTCTCAAGGATGTCCCATGAAGGATTTAGAGAAGCAATGATGTATCAGAATTCTATTTTATTTTACCGTTGTCTGTCGACTGTCTTTTAAATTTGATTTTGAGTCATGTTACTAGTTTCCTCAAGGATGTCCCATGAAGGATTTAGAGGAGTGATGACTTCTCATGAACCATCTTTTATTTTTTGTTGTTGTTGTGGTTTGTCTTGACAAAAAGACTAGGGTAACTTTGCCCTTAGTATGAGTTAACGACAATCCTTGTCTGTGATATAGTGAAACATCAAAGATTGCTAATACTAACATCAATCTCATTTCTTTTATTATTTCTCAATCTTTCTTTCCGCACTAACAATTCTTCTTTCTTGCATTATGACGGAGTCCTGTGACACACAAAAATATAAATCATCCTGCATACACATTCATGTTAGAAAATATCATTTCCAAATCATATATCATCAATCATACATACATCTTGCATTTGAGATATACAAACATATAGGCATTTATCATATCTAGGACATCATGGTTTAATAGACATTTCTCATCATAGATTACATATCATAAGAATTCCATGTACATAACAAATGTAAATACATACACCATATTACATCTATATAATATCACATGTAGAAAACATTGTACATATAACATCATATTGCATCTCATAGCTATAAATTGCATACATAACATCCATTGACATCATAAATATTAATGCATACATCATCACATAGAATCAACATCACATCATAGGCTGCATACACACATCATAAAGAAGATATGATCATCCATCACATAGGCAACTCATATAAAAATAACATGTATAAAAAATGACTGCATAATCAATAAATAGAACTACATATCATGAGAATCACTGCCAAAATCATATATATATCCCTCAGAAGTGTCACATCACAATATCATAATGTATCAATAAATATGGAAGCTCACAGGCTATAGGATCATAATACAATGTCTTAGTACATATCAAGAAATTTCCCTATCCCGAACTGCCACTATTGTCATGACTGGAGTGTGTGGATGAATGATGTCAAGAGCCTGATGACCTGTGACCTGAATGTGGCCTGTCATATGGACCAAATCTGTGTGGCTACTCAATACCCTTTGTGCTAACTGTCCTAGTGTGGGTCCTAGTTTGGGACCTCTCACTGCATGCCTCTGAAAAGCTCGGGGATCATCTCTCTGGAGGAACTGTTGCCTCATATAAATCTTGGTAATAAGTGGCCCTCTCCTCGGCTCTAACTAACTCTCTAGAAAATGTAGCTGTCAACCCAATACATAGAGCTCTAATCTCTATAAATCTCTGCTCAGTCTCCTACCTCCGAGCTATGGCCTGATCTCTGTCCATGAAGGATTTGTCCCTCTCCATCCATAACACATCTCGCTCGGACATCATGACCCTCATTTTCTCCTCCAAAGATGCAACCTGGGCACAAAGTGTGGCAGTGTTGGGATCAACTACCCCTGTGTCAACCTATCTCACCCTCTGCACACCATCATCCTCATCCTCCAACTCCTCTAGAATCCTATCTTGAATCTCCCGCTCCTAATCATCATCCTCCTCATCATCATCTTGATAAGCACCAAGTAAGCCAAGGGCATCAATCTCCGCCTCCTCTCCGCCTACCTCCTCCTCTGCATCAACCTCTAGAATGGCCTCCTCTACGAGATGCTCCTCATCTCCACCAATATCAACATGCACCTCCTCCCCACCTCTACCAATATCTGGCTTGTGCACATCCTCCTCCTCCCATCCCTCCTCACGGATGGGTGATAATGGTGGCCCTCATCCCCTCCGTCCATGCCTCCCTCTCCCACCACCTCGTCGACCACCTCGCCGACCACCTCCACCACCATCTCCATCATCACCATGACCACTTCCACCTCTCTGAGCTCTGCCTCTACCATGCCTGCCATGTGGTCCTATCCCTCACCGCTCTATCGGAGTGGCTTGATCTGGATCTATAAGTGGAATCGGCCTATGCACGACCCACCATTGATCGTATACCTGAGTGGTACCTAGGTCTACTAAACCATCTCTCCAATCCCATTGAACTGCCTACAATGCATCAATATTTGCCTCAGTAGTGGCCATTGGAATCTCTGAACCCCACAGGGGGATCTCTCGCAAAGATCTCACAAACTCTACTCATCCTCTGGGCACATCCTGCACCTCTCCGAACTGTCACAACACACGATTTGGCAAATGTCTCTCTATAATATGAACATGTGAAACAGTCTGCCTAATCAGATACTATGCCTAGTGGCAATAGAGAGAATGATCATCCTCATCTAACCACTCTGGACATCCCAAGTACGGTCTCCATGTGAACTATACCATGGTATCTATGGCATGTTTGAAGTATTCGGTATCTCCCATATGGTGTTGAGTATTAGCCCCCGCATAACGGAAGGAATAAGGTGCTCGATGCTACACATCAACTGTCACCGGGGGATGAAAGATGGAAATATGTTCCCATGCCCATACCATCAAGAGCGTGGTACCACAACTCATTGATTGTGCCTCTCGATAGGCTATGTCATGCAAATGAAAATATAACATGCCAAGCAGACAGGGACCCCAAGCATACACCTCCCGACGCTCTAACATACCAACCAACATCTCCCCCCTACCCATAGGAAAACCATGACCTTGACAGTCAGGAAGGACTATACCACCTATCAGTGTACACAATAGATAGTCTAACTGTCTATATCTCTGAGCTAGTACATGTCACCTAATCTCATAGTGGTCAAATCCCAATTGTCTGATATCAACATGAGGGTAGTATCTACACATCTCAATGAAACCCCTCTGGGTATCATAAATAACCCTGGTGCCTCTAATAGGAAGTCTCAAAATCCTGTAGAAATCCTCTAATGTAACTATCGCCTCTCTAGTACGCAGGTGAAATGAGGAAGTCTCTGAGTGCCACCACTCACATAACGCTGTCAGTAGACCCCAGTTTGCCTGAATGGTGGGAATGTTTGTCACATGAAGATGACCCAAATTCAATAAGAATTGTTTCTCCGCACTCTACAAACTATCTCGAAAGCGAAAAGTCGATGGTATCGACTCTCGCATATACACAGAGTCCAAAACAACCTGCAATGGCATTATACATGCCTCATGTTAGAATCAATCACCTATGATAAGGCAAAGTGACAAAATCAAATGCTATTCAAATGCGTCATTATTTTGCAAATGTGTCATTCTTTTGCAATTGCATCATAGCATTTCAAATGTGTCATTCTAAATAACAATCACATATGCAAATATCACATGTGTCACAATATCAAATGCGACTTATTACAACCACGCAAACGACCATCCATAGTGAATGCAAATGCGATGCAATAATTTCAAATGCGTGAAACAAAATGCAAATGTGTTTATTCTAAATGCAGATGTATCATTATTTATCATATGCATCGTAACAAAAAACAAATGCATCAAAATATTAAAACCTACGCAAACCATCGAATGCAAATTTGCAAATGCATTGAACCGCATACAAATGAGTCATTTACGCATTCATATGCGGATTTTCAACAAAATGATGCATCATTCAAATTGAAATTAAATGCACAAAACAACGCAAAAATCAAAAATTCAAAAGTTGAGAATGAAGTACACACCAGGGGGTCTGCGCCGGCCGACCGCGTGAAAGTCCAGATCCTGTATGCTCGATGGTGGGTGTGTGGAATGAGAGACATCTTTGTTGAGGGTACAGAGCAAAAATCTCAAATTTCGAAGCTATGTGGGTACAAATTAATGGGTTTTTACCCCATTTTCTATTTATACCTAGGGTTTTGGTGGCATTCCTTTTTGTTGGCTGTGTCAACTTCCAACTTCAATTGACTCGTACCCGTCCTTAACACTTCCAACTTCAATTCCGTCAACTCCACTACATTTCTAGCTATCCAATGGACTAATCAGGATTATTTCCAATTTTTTTTGAATCTTTTTGAAAATTTGTCAATTTTCTCGAGGGGGCATACCTTTATCTGTTTTACACTGGGGCATTACTAAGGCATATTTTTATTGATTTTCTTTGACACAACTTTGAAATAACATTGTATCAAAGAGGGGCAAATGTAGACACCGAATTTTGGTCTAAGCCTGCGACTTCAAGATTCTTCATAATTCGTATTCTTCATGGTTATGATTAAATAATGTCAATTATTTAATTATTCTCTAAAGTCTTCATTTCTTCTATTATTTAAATAATCTTAATTATTTAATTAATTCACACTTTTCTTTATTCTATCTGATCAATTAAATAAATGCTTTTTATTTAATTATGTTACTAATTAACCTTATCCTTCTTATCAATTTAAATAAATTCTTATTTAATCCCCCCCTTTATCATATGTCAACTATAATTAAATAAATCCTTTATTTATTTAATTATTCATTTAAATCCCTCCGTCACTTAATTAAATAAATCTTATTTATTTAATTATTTTTCAAATATCAAATCTTGAATTAAATGAATTATTTAATTCATAAATCCTATTTTAACACATTCCTCTATATTTAGATAATTATGTGAGTTATCTAAGTATTCACTTTGACTCAAGTCAACATCTATTTAAATCACTCAGTTAACTTAGGATTTAATGTCTGAGTGGCTTTCTTGAGTAATCTCTTCGTCAAATCATTCAACCGTCTAGTTCTAACTCAATAGCATTTACATGCATATTAATTAATCTTTATTTAATACCAAACTCGAAGATTAAATCATTTATTTAATCTTTATTTCTATTTCTAATTTGTATCACTCATGTCGCTACTAACAGTTATCAGAATGCATGTCTAATATGTCAATCTCAATCGTTTGTTGATCTTTTGATCCTGACATGTCATTCGAATGATCAATTTTCTATAAATTGATCTGTCATTCATCATTCCAATCTCTCCTGAAATCTTATGACTTTTGGAAGCATATCTATTATTTGAATCTTTGATGTTTTGCTAAATCACTATCATAGGCTATACTTGCACAAGAGAAATCTGAGGGCAATTATACTACAACAGCAAAATGGAGAAGGGCAATCGAGGTTATACATGGAATTACATAGATATTGGGTGAGATTGTTCAGTTTATTTACGTTTTAGCTTTCCTTTGTTCTCTGTTGTTTAGCTTAGATTGCATTAGAGCTTAGATCGAATTGAGTGTGTGTTTTTAACCTTTCTTCTGCATTTTCTAGATGTTACAATTATATGAGATTTGGAATATTGTAATTTAGTTTTATATTTAAATATTATATTTATATATGTATAATTATGTATATATATATATAATTATATATATTTAAATGATATCTTAAATAAATGCATGCAAATGCATAGAGTAGATAATTTTAAAATGATATGATATGAAAGAGGAAATTGATTTTTATTTAGATGTAATTTGAAAATTGAAATAAACAAATAAATTTAATTTCTTTATTTGTCTGCAAGTGGAATTGTAATAAGCTAGTTTATTTGGGCAATGTGTTATTGTATTTTCTTGAAATGGAAATTGGATTTAGGAAATCCTAATGATAGCTTTATTTCCTGCTTGGATTGCTTTTGTTTACGTACATTAGGAAATATATTAGCTGTGTATGTAAACCTTCCAAATATTGTAATTTTAGGAGGGGATTGTTGTGTTTTATGGTTCATCCCTTTGTATTCCTTGGGTAGTGCACTTGGTTGTAATTCAGTTAAACACTCGATTACCACGAACAGGGATGTGTTACCTCTTATATTTTGGTTTGGGATTTAATATCTGTTGTGTGCACTTTGTTTACCCTTGGGTTTTGGATTAGATCCTTGTGTTGTTAGTAGGGGAGTGGCTCTCACTAGGGGTCGGCGCACAAAGTGGTGCCAAGGTAACTCATGTGATAGTTAATTAATTCAGTGGAAATTAAATAATTATATTAGGGGAAAGGGTAGCTTAAATCATATAACTTGTTAATTGTGCCTCGCTCATGGGCTCAAGGGCTTGTTTAGACTTGGGATGAGATGAGAATGCCTGGAATGGAAAGATCACTATCTTGTCTCTTTGGAAGATATTTTATTTCGCATCAGTTTGCATGTGGGGCCGAGGATTGTGAGAGGCTACCAAGGTAACCCAAGATGGGGGCCAGGGCCTAGGAAGATTTTCCAGGGTAACCCATGCAAATTTGTGATGGTACTCCTCCTATGACAACATTATGTATTGTGTAGTTGATATACTTGAATATTTTTCTCTGGAAGCAAGATAACCTTTAGGTATGTATTGTTCTTGTATGGCATAGTATTGTGTGTTGCCTGTGTCTAGAGGTTGTTGGTTTTTCCTAGGAAGCCCTTTTACTATCTCCTAGCATCGGGGGGTGGGCCTTCGAGTACCACTTGGTTGGGTGGAATGTGCAACTTACACCATTGGGTTTCCACTACATGTTCGTGATGGCAGGATCTTCCAGATTGGAGAGCTTGCATGTTCCAGTTACTTGTACCATCTCTTGTATACTATTGATTCAGTTGGATACTTATGTATATGTACTACTCCTTATTTTTATTTGAGGAGGATTCATGTATCATTGTTATTGTAACATTATTGTATGATCTTGCTCATTTTGGAAATGATTCTTGTAACTGCTTTATGGAATGAAAGCAATCTATGAATGATTCATTAATGTACTTTGTATCTTATGTGATGAGTTTAATGTTTTTGAATCTATGTTCTTTATATCATGAGTTTAATTTTATATGTTATGGTTAGTTCACTTTTTTAAGTTATGAGATTCAAATGTAAGTGTTGTCGCGTACCTTAGAGAATGTATGCATTAAATGTAGTTCACTTTACTTCTTATTAATTGCACTTTAAAAAAAATCTTACACTTATGTTGTGTTTGTGTCATCCTCTAGGGTTACGAGGCGGGGCATTACACATGGTATCAGAGCCCAGGTTTAAACATTGGGTGCTTTGGGATAATGTTGAACCCATTAAGCTATTAGTTGTGTAGGATTTAAGTTTGGGTACCTTATCTTATACCTTGGTGTGTTTGTGTAGGATCATGCCACCTAGGCGAGGTCGTGGTAGAGGTCGTGGTCATGGCCAAGGAGGCGATCGTAGAGGTATTCAGTAGGATTCACCTCCCCATGTTCTCCATTACTCAAATCCTGAGGAACATCAGGCTTCCCAAAATGCTCTGGGAGGCAGTGATCAGAATCAGGATCCACCAGGGATCGAAGGCGCTCAGTTGCATCAATTGTTAGAGGAGACTCTTGCTCACCTTGTGCCGAGGCAGGACAAAGATCAAATTAATATTGGTGAGAGAGAGGTACCAACACAGCTTGAGGTAGTCATAGCCGCTCACATGAGAGACCTACTTAGAGCTCATCTACCCACTTTTGATGGTTTTGGCAGCGGATTAGAGGTCAAGACATGGTTGATAGACCTGAACCAATGTTTTGCTATACACCCATATGGCAGCAACACCAAGGCTAGATGTGCGATCATGCACTTGCAAGACTTTGCATCTACCCGGTGGAGATTGGAGGAGCAAAAGCTCCGTATTGACATTAATTACATGTCTTGGGATATGTTCATAGAGAGGTTTAGAGCCAAATTCCTTTTTGACCATTGGTGACAGTGTCATGGAGACGAGTTTCATGCTCTGTGATAGATAGCCATGTCAGTGGAATAGTATGAGCATAGATTTTATGAGCTCAAGTAGTCTGCTAGCATTGGTGATGATGAGGTCATGTTTGTTCAACACTTCATTAGGGCTTAAATGCCCAGATCAGTGGTGGTGTTCGGGTTTTCAAACCTAAGACCATGGAGACAACAATGGAGAAGGCTAGACTAGTGGAGGAGAATTTGTGATGGTGTTGGGTGGCCATACTGGAGTGCAGATAGGCAGTGCTTCAGCTGCAGGACCTAGTTCATGTAGTGGCTAGGCTTAGGGAGCTGGACCACCTAGGACACAATAGGTCCTGCATAGAGTGGTCAACATCAAAATTCACAAGGGGAAACAAAACAATTTCTAGTCGAGACAGGGAGACAAGTATCAGTCAGGGGGTGATAGGAACTAGAGACGAAACAAATGCCCCAACTTTGAGCAGTTGGCATAGAGTACACAATCTACCTATAATAGGGGTAGCATTCAGTAGTCGAGTGCACCTCCTGGAGGTAGAGGATTTGGCAGGGGTACAAGATGTTTTGCTTGTGGCCAACAGGGTCACATAGTGTGGCAGTGTCCCAATAAGGGCACATCAGGTTATATTCAGAGGCCATGGCGTCAGAGCTGACTATTGGAGATGTGGGTAGAGGTCATCAAGTATTTTCTATGGTTGACAACCACCAAGCTGATCACCAGGGCACAGTGGTAGAGACTTGTGGTATGTTATAGGGTAACAAGGTTACCATTTTATTTCATCGTCTGTTGTGGCGCATTGTAGACTGAGGGTAGTAAAGCAAGACGTTAAGTGGTAGGTCAAATTGGCCTCCGGTGCTAAAGTTGTAGCGCATTCCCTAGTATTTGATTGTAGATTAGAGATTGGATCCTTTCACACTATAGTAGACCACTGCATTATACCGTTGAGGTCGTATGACATTGTCTTAGGGAAGAATTGGCTTAAGGCTCACAATGCCATTATTTACTGTCAATGCAAGTCAATTCGATGCATTGATGTATCTGGTAGAGAGGCTGAGATAGTGGGAGTTCAGAGATCCATATCATTGAGGATGATCTCAGCTATGCAGCTGAGGAGATGTGTATGTCAGGGATGTCATTTATTTGCAGTGACAGTAGATGACTTGGAGTTGGGTGATAGTGAGGAGAAGGTTTCTCTTCATAGCCACCCCATACTTCAGGAGTATGCAAATGTATTTCCCGATGAGATTCCAAGGATGCCACCTTAGTGTGACATTGATTTCAAGATTGATCTTATACCTGGTTTCAAGCCTATTTCACGAGCTTCATACCGTATGACTACACAGGAGCTTAAGGAGCTCCGCTTGCAGTTGGAGGAGTTACTAGTGAAGGGTTTCATCCGCCCTAGTGTTTCACCTTGGGGAGCACTAGTAATTTTTGTGAAGAAGGATGGTTCTCTCTATCTATGCATAGACTACCATCAGTTGAATAAAGTGAAAATAAAGAACCGATACCTCCTACCTAGGATTGATGTTTTATTTGATCAGATCAAGGGTGCTACAGTCTTTTCAAAAATTGATCTTAAGTCAAGCTATCATCAGCTACATATTTTTGATTTCGACATTCATAAGATGGTGTTTCACACATGTTACAGTCACTACAAGTTTACAGTTGTACCGTTCGGGTTGACAAATGTGCCATCTGTGCTCATGAGCTTGATGAATAGAGTATTTTGCACTTATCTGGATAGATTTGTATTAGTATTCCTTGATGATATATTGATCTATTCCAGGATATTAAAGGAGCATGAGGAACATCTGAGGCAGGTTTTGTAGTGTTTGAGAGATAATCAGTTGTACGCTAACCTGTCCAAATATGAGTTCTTTAAGACTGAGGTTAAGTACCTTGGGCATGTGATATCAGGAGAGGGTATTGCAGTAGATCCTACGAAGATCCAAGTGATCATTGATTGGCCTGCACCCACTAGTGTGGTAGAGATACTCAATTTCATGGGATTAGTAGAGTATTATAGATGCTTTGTTTTGGGTTTCTCTAGGATAGGACATCCTATCACTTCTCTTCAGAGAAAAGGGAAGAGATTTGTCTGGTCAAAGCAGTGTGAGGCAACATTTTGGACTCTGAAGGAGAGGTTGACCAGTGCACTGATTCTTGTGATACCTAATCTTACTGGAGATTTTGTTGTTTGTACAGACACATCTTTGGAGGGATTAGGAGAATTTTTGATGCAGGATGGTCATGTTATTGCGTATGAGTTGCGCAAACTCAAGGATTGTGAGTTGAATTACCTCACGCATGATCTTGAGTTGGTAGCGGTAGTACATGATTTGACGAGATGGAGGAATTTCCTATTGGGGCATAAATTTGAGTTGCACAGTGACCATCGAAGCTTACAATACATCTTCACGTAGCCTAATCTAAATTACAAGGAGAGGCAATGGATGGAATTCCTTTGTGAGTATGACTTTGAGGTAAAATCCGTCCAGGGAAAGGAGAACATAGTTTCCAATGCTCTTAGCAAATGGAGACACAAGTTGTCAAAGTTGACTCTTGGTGTAGATTTGAGGAGTCAGATTCTTTCTACACTTTCTATAGATAGTTGGTATTAGGAGGTGAGATCAAAGATAGAGACATGCAAGACTCTTGAGGGCAGATTCTTAGGTTATTCTCTAGAGTCAGATGGTTTGTTGAGACACATGGGACACATTTATATTCCATCTTCTAGAGATCTTTGTACCTTGGTTATGACAGAGGCACATCAGACACCCTATTCAGCTCATCCAAGAGTGAAGAAGATGCATGTTGATTTGCAATAGCTATGCTTCTGGATAGGTATGAAGCAAGATATCACTAACTTTGTGTCATGGTGTTTGGAGTGTCAACAAGTGAAGGATGAAAACCAAGATCTGGCAGGACTTTTGTAACCACATTTGGTGCCAGAATGGAAATGGGATATAATCTCGTTAGATTTCATTGTTAGGTTACCCAATTCTTCATGATGACATGATGCCATTATGGTGACAGTGGATAGGTTGACGAAGGTAGTACACTTCTCGCCTATTCGTTCATCTTATAATGCTTCATCCATTACTAGAGTGTTCATGGGAGATATAGTTAGGTTGCACAGTATTCCTCGTCGGATCATTTCTGAAAGGGATCTTGTGTTCACCTCAGCTCTTTGGATGTCATTGCAACATGCCATGGGGACGCAGTTGAACTTTAGTTCAACATATCACCCTGAGATAGATGGAAAGACTGAGAGGGTCAACCAAATCCTTAAGGATATGTTACACATGTATGTGATGGACCAACAGACATGATGGGTGGACTATCTCCATTTAGTGGAGTTTGCTTATAATAATAGTTATCAAAGTTTGATTGGTATGCCTCCTTTCTAGGCATTGTATGGACGACCGTGTCAGACTTCTTTGAGTTTGGATCAGTTAGAGGATAGAGTTCTATGGGTCCAGAGATGCTTTAGGATATGGAGAAACAAGTGATCCGTATCAGGGAACATTTGGTTGTTGCACAAGATAGGCAGAAAAAGTATGTAGATGTGCATCAAGTGGATTGCCAGTTTGTAGTAGGTGACCAAGTCTTTTTGCGAATGTGTCCACGAAAGATTCCAATCCGATATGGAAAGGTATCTAAGCTCACACCTCACTTTGTCAGGCCATTCAAAATTCTTGAGAGGATTGGGCCAGTAGTGTACCATCTTGCTTTACCACGCAGTCTCTCGTGCATACACAACATATTTCATGTTTCAGTACTTAGGCCTTATCACCCTGATATATCTCACATCCTTGATTGGAATGCCTTATAGGTAGAGGATGGGTAGCTAGATTTGGAGCCCATGGCCGTCACATAGCACATGAAACTCACCCTTAGGGGTCGAGATATTGAGCAAGTTAGGGTCTAGTGGGATCCTAGAGATGATACTTCAGCTACCTAGAAGGATGTGACTAGGATGAGGGAGCTCTATCCCTATTTGTTCGAAGGCTTTTAGGAGTAAGCTTGATCCTAGGGGGGAGGATGTAGCACCCCTCCAATTTTCTTATATTTTTAGATAGTGCTTTTACTTTGATAGACCATGATACTATGTTGTTATTATTTGATCACTAACATTGGAGTGATGATGGTTTTTATAGTTAGATGTGATGGTACACTATATGGATGATTATTGTTTATGACATTCTTTCTGGCTAACATAGTTGACTATTTGTGTTGATATTGATATATGCTCATCTGTAGTTAATTGATGTTTTAGTTTTTTCAGTTTTGACGTGACACTATATTGGTGAAGGGAAACGAAATTGCATCACTCGCTTGTGAGTGCCTTGCGATTCCGTGATTTTCTCTTCACGATGTGATTGTTTATAATCTATATACATGTACGACATATGTTTTATTGCAAGATTACAAGTACAGGACATCGACTCCACGTAGATTCACAGGTTTGAGCGTGTCCATTGCCCAATGGTATAATTGATTGGGAGATAGTAACTAGATTTCCTTGTCAAACCACAACCCTAGTCACAGTGTGTCGTCAGTCTTTTTTTGGTTTTTTTGAGTTGTTATGTTGTCCCTGTTTTCCTTGTCATTTATTTATTTTGCGAGGTATATTCTCTGGGAAATTAATGCTTAAAATGTTTTTAAATGAATATTTAATTAATCTTGATTAATATTGTTAGAAGTTTTATATTTGATTTAATTAATTAAATTAAATTTATTTTGTAAAGTGATTTAATCCTTGTGATTAAAATAATTAGATTAAATTTAATTGGAAATTAATATGTGAATTATGAATTATTAAATGCATAAATATCTTGTAATTATCTTAGAGGAAATATTTGTGATTTGGTTGAAAAGATATTTTATTTGCGACATGTGTTAGAAAAATTAAACACTGTTGTTGGGAATTAATTCTCAGAGAGATTAATTGCATTAACTAAAAGAGGAAAGAGACTACTTCACGACAAGGAAGAAAGAGATTTAAAAAAAAAAGAGTTTGTTGAAAATTTAGGAAGAAGCTCTCGGGAAATGTTGGCTCTGGTTTTGTTTTCATCTTTCTAGAAAAATGGATATTTTGGAAGAAGCTTTTGTAAATTGGAATCTGAAGGAAAAATTCTACTTCAAACATCATTTCCTCAAGCATCTGAAAATAGGTTCTTTAAATTGTTTTTATTTATCTACTAATTGGAAAGATTTCCTATACAAGACGAATATGTTATTTGTGTAGAAGCTTTATATATATTGAAAAATTGAAAGATTGTCGTGTTTGGAAATTTGCCTTGAAAATTTTAGAGCTTCTGTAGAAATTGATTTAAAAAAAAAAGAATATTGAGAAATATTTTATAGAGAAATTTGAAAACCTCTATAGGAAATTGTTTTTAAACAATAGAAATCCCAGAGGGAAAAATAATAGAAATCTTTGTAGGAATGGATTTAAAATCTTCCTGTCAAAATTTAGGGAAAATATTGTTCGTATGGGAAAATATCTTCCTATAGAAGATTATTGTTTTGTTTTGTTTTCCCAATTAGTTTTATTTGGATGGGAAATTGAAAACCTTTGGTAAAAATTTGAAAACATCCTTCTGTAGAAAATTTTGGTAAAAAATTGCTTCTCTAGAATTTTTTTGTAAAAACCCCCTGTAGAAAACTTATCTTAAAAAAATTGCTCTTCTCGAGCAATCATTCTGATTTATTTATATATATATATATATTGGAATATATACATATACATATATATAAAAATATAAGCATATTTGATTATAAAAATTCATATTAAAATTGCTTTCGAAGGAAACTTGGACTGAAGTTACCATACGACAAATTATATATATATTCGCAAGTTTTTTTAAAAAAAATTGAAATGTTTAAAATGTGTGGGGAAGCACTGTGGCTACCCCACAACCGACTCCCCATTGGGGAGAGCTGGTGCTTTGAGGCAGTGTCAGCTCTTCCCCACGGTGGCCGCGACCCCCACAATGGGGGTTCGGTTGTGTTGCAGCCGACACAAGCATTGATGGCTATGAATCCTTCTTCCACCTTGGAAAAAAAATCGATTTTATTTAGTCTATTTTTTTTAAATATATAAAGTATATTATAAATATATATATATGTGTGTGTGTGTGTATAAATATATATATTTACATGCAATATATTTATTATATGAGATTTGGAATATTGTAATTAAATAGTTTTATATTTAAATATTATATTTATATATGTATAATTATGTATAAATATATATAATTGCATATATATATATTTAAATAGATATCTAATTGATATCTTAAATAAATGCATGCAAATGCATAGAGTATATAATTTTAAAATGATATGATATGAAAGAGGAAATTGATTTTTATTTAGATGTAATTTGGAAATTGAAATAAACAAATAAATTTAATTTCTATATTTGTCTGTAAGTGAAATTGTAATAAGCTAGTTTATTTGGGCAATGTGTTATTGTATTTTCTTGAAATGGAAATTGGATTTAGGAAATCCTAATGATAGCTTTATTTCCTGCCTAGATTGCTAATTGAATTGTGATTTCTTTTGTTTACGTACGTTGGGAAATATGTTAGTTGTCTATGTAAACCTTCCAGATGTTGTAATTTTAGGAGGGGATTGTTGTGTTTTATGGTTCAACCCTTTGTATTCCTTGGGTAGTGCACTTGGTTGTAATTCAGTTAAACACCCGGTTACAATGAACGGGGATGTGTTACCTCTTATATTTTGGTTTGGGATTTAATATCCATTGCACGCACTTTGTTTTCCCTTGGGTTTTGGATTAGATCCTTGTGTTGTTAGTAGGAGAGTGGCTCTCACTGGGGGCTGGATCACAAAGTGGTGCTAGGGTAACTCATGTGAGAGTTAGTTAATTTAGTAGAAATTAAATAATTGTATTAGGGGAAAGGGTAGCTTAAATCATATAACTTGTTAATTGTGCCTCGCTCATAGGCTCAAGGGCTTGTTTAGACTTGGGATGAGACAAGAAGGCCTGGAATGGCAAGATCATTATCTTGTCTCTTTGAAAGATATTTGATTTTGCATCAGTTTGCATGTGGGGTCGGGGATTGTGAGAGGCTACCAAGGTAACCCAAGATGGGGGTTGGGTCCTAGGAATATTTTCCAGGGTAACCCATGCAACTTTGTGATGGCACTCCTCCTATGAGAACAATATGTATTGTGTAGTTGATATACTTGATTATTTTTCTCTAGAAGCAATGTAACCTTTAGGTATGTATTGTTCTTGTATGGTATAGTATTGTGTGTTTCTTGTGTCTAGAGGTTGTAATTGGTTTTGCTTAGGAATCCCTTTTACTATCTCCTAGCATGGGGGAGGTGGGCCTTCGAGTACCACTTGGTTGGGTGGAACGTGCACCTTACACCATTGGGTTTCCACCACATGTTTGTGATGGTGGGATCTTCCAGATTGGAGAGCTCGCATGTTCCAGTTACTTGTACCATGTCTTGTATACTGTTGGTTCAGTTGGATACTTATGTATATGTACTACTCCTTATTTGTATTCGAGGAGGATTCTTGTATCATTGTTATTGTAACATTATTGTATGATCTTCCTCATTTTGGAAATGAGTCTTGTAACTGCTTTATGGAATGAATGCAATCTATGAATGATTCATTATTGTTCTTTGTATCTTATGTGATGAGTTTAATTCTTTTTGTGATAGGGCAAAATTGTCTTGTTAGAAAATAAGATGCACACACAAGAGAGCAAATAACAACTAAAGACACCCTACACCTCAAGATTGGCCTAGTTGCATTCAAAACAAAGCAAAAGATAGTAAAAGATTAGATATACCTTGTCTCGAATCGATCCTTTGGTTGGCCCTTTGATTGTAAATGGAATGTATGCTCCTTGATGGCAAAGATGTGAGATGTGAGATGCAAATGATGCTTGAACAAAAATGGATGAAAATGGCTAAGTGTAGATTGAGAAATAAAATTGCAAGAGTTTGGCTAGCAAAATGATCTCTCCCCAAATGAGAGAAAAGAGAGGGTATTTATAAAGATTTTGGAAATATCTAGGGAAATGGATGGCCAAGATTGAGCGACCAATGATCAAGATGTAGGGCCAAGGTGAGTTGAGAACTCACAAGCCCTCACATCTTGACATGTGGCATGTGATATAGCCCTAAAAGGTGAAGTGGACATGAGGTGGAAGGATGGTACATGACATGGAGGGGGGTACAAAGTACCTTGGGATTGGACAAGATCTCCTCATAAAGGAGGTACTTGTCCCTATGTGGGTGAGAGGACATGTGAGGAATTAAAAATTCCTTTAATATCCTCATGGGGAGAGGGGAAAGAATAAAGAATAAAGAGAGGACATGTGGGGAAGAAGTGAAGGAATTAAAAATTCCTCTTGAGTGCATTGGGGGATTAAAGGGTGAATTAAAAATTCACATGGGGAAGTGGAGTGCCTTGCCCAAAAGGAGAAAGCCTTTAATAAGGTTGACCAAGGACACATGTCATAAAGGACATGGGGAAGAAAAAAAGGAATTTAATATTCCTTGAAAGATGAGAGTGGAATTAAAAATTCCTCAAAGGACTTTGGGAAGACAAAAAGAATTAAAAATTTCTTGGGGATGGGAAGAGCTGACAAAAGGGGTGATTAGACAAGTTGATGAGGGGTTAGAGGAAGGTTAGGTGGCTAAGAAAGATTAGAGGCCAACTTGCAAAAGTTGGAGGATGTGACACCTCCTAATCAAGGATTAGGCATGTGCACATCCTAATGATGAGATTAGAAGAAGGATTAGGATAAGATAAAAATGATGGAGGATATGACATGAGGAGGGATTAAATAAATGTGATATTTATTTAATTCATTTGATGAAAAGAGGATTAAAGAGATAAGGTATTATTGATTAAATACTTTAGGGATTTGGCAGAATTAAAGTTATTAATTAAATAATAGTAGTATTACTTAATTAACAAAAATAAGACGAAAGGGGATGAATTTGGATAAATTAAGTGTCCAAATTTAGATGTCTACATTTTTCCCCTCTTTGAGATGGTGTTACGAAGTAGCATCATTTCAAAGATCATTAAAACATAGAACCTAGAAGAAGATGGTTAGATTGGGAAAGATGCCCCAGTCATTCCTTTGAATGATTAGGAAGGGCAAAAGATGATGAAAATTAGGGATGAAGGATGCCCCCTCGAGAGGACATGCGGGTTCAAGAGAACACGAGTGTTCTCTCGAAATGGATGAGATGATGCAAGGGGAGATGAAGAAGATGATGCAAAGAAAACAGGAGATTGGGATGGGAGAGTGATGAAGGATGAATGGATGGGGGGGGATTTTGATAGATGATAGGATGGGGGATACATGTAAGAGGATGGAATTGAAAGTGAAATGCAATCCTAATGCAATTTTCCATCGTCAGAGCACTAATTTTTGCTATAACAGAAGACACGATACACCAAGGTATAAATGACCAAGGTAGATTAGTGTCTAATGCATAAAACAAACATAACATACAAGAAGGCTATCCCAACACCCCAAAGTCGTGGTGACCTTGGTCGGGCCAGGTGTTGGGATAACTGCAAGCACAGAAGGATGCCCCAGTATAACACAAGACCTCAGGGATCTTGGTGGGTACTACGTGGGACAACCGAGAAGACAAAGAAAAGATCAAGATACACCCCTATGTTGATGAGTCAAAGCACACCATGATATGATGGATCAAGGCGACGATGACAAGTGATGATAGGGAGCTCAAATGATAAACAAAAGCCAAAAGCATCAAAAAATAGCAATCAAGTGCAAATTTCCTTTGCCATAGGATCTAGGGGATGGATGAGATTGATGAGGTATGTTAGGAAAGATGCATCCTATTGAGATCGATGAGGGATACTAAGTGGAAGGATCGATATGACGCAGGATATTCAAAGTTGATTAGATCTAATGATACAAGTGGATCTTGTTTGTTAAGAACCAATTGAACAAGGGCATAGCTTGATGACACGACACAAGAGACATGACACACAATAGGAGACTGACACATCCTAGCAACCTAGGGGCTCAGGGGCCGATCAAAGATTAGCCTTGCCTACGTGAAAACACAGAGCCCTCGTAGTTCGACAAAAGGTTGATGACTGACCATGGATAAAAGTGGAAAGAGGATGATGAAGACCGATGGTGGATGGAAAAGACTAGATAGACAAAAAAAAAAAGGTTGATGACAAATGATAGAGGAACAGACAGACAAAGCCCCGGGGGTAGATCAAATGATCAACCTTGCCTACGTGAAAGCGTAGGGGTAACGTCGTTCGACCGACGACCAATGACAAATGATAAAGAAAATGATGGGACCAATATGATGAGACAAGATAGACCTTGCAGATTGGATCAGAGGATGATGGGTGTTCATGAAGCTCAGGGATGGGATAGTTATCCAAATCATCAAAAGATGAATTGGGCGGATGGTGTGATGGAGAGATGAGTGATGAAAAGTGAGAGGGGATTGGAAAGGATGTGCAAAAGAAGTGGAAGCGATGATGATAAGATAGATGGCATTGGATTGCGTGGGGTGTAGCCTATAGCTAGATACCAATGACAAGGGATTATGAGATGGGATGAAGAGAGAGAGAGAAATAAACAGGGATGGGGGATAGGGGTAGGGATGGATAAAGGGGATTGGATAGGTAGATGGATAGATGCTAGGATGGATGGATAGGAAGATAAGGATTTGGAGATGAAAAAGACTGGTTGGATAGATGAAAATGGATGCCATGATGGAAGGATAGGAAGATAAGGATGGGGAGAGGGATATAAGGATTGTGTGGAGGGATGGGAAGATAAGGATGGGGAGATGGATATATTGATAAGGAGATAAGGATAGGGAAATGGAAGGGAGTGATTTGACAGGAAGAATGATGTCTCCAAGGACTATAGCACAAAGGAAGATAGATGCCCCCACTCTAGATATGTCATGTGCGAGGAGGCATGAGGGATGCAATAGAGAAGGATAGGAAAATAAAGGAGTGAAATGAATGAAGATAGGATGGATGGATAAGAAAGCGTGATGGGTGGATTAGGAAGGTAGACGAGTGCGAATGAGGAGTAGGATAGTGTGTGGATGAGGGGAATGTATACCAAGAGGTTTCCAAAGCATGTTTATATGTTTGCCCCTATTGATATTAAGATCACAAGGAGGATGGAAGGATTGGAATAAATGAGATATGCCAAGAAGCATGTGAAAGATAGGTAGGATGGAGGGGATGAATGAAAAAGATGTATAAGAGGAAGACGGGTGCATAGCTGGAAGCATAGAAGGAAGCATAGCGGATGGAGGGAGCACATATCAGGAAGCTGCCCCTGAGTGCAGATGGGGATTTATGCATGATGCCTATTTTCCAAGTTTTCATCATGGTACTTATCCAAGGCGCCACCAAAGAGTGGTTTTCACCATAGGACGAATTTATTTTTCTTTACTATTTTTGGATTTTGATTTTTTGATTTTTTTTTGGATTTTGAACTTTTTGGATTTTTGGACTTTTTGCATAGCATGCATGATGGATAAGGATAGGGAGGCGAATAAGTGGATTTAGAAGTCATGGATAAGGATATGGATGAAGGACTCAAGCATCAAGTTCCATATGAGGTATTAAGAGCTCATGTTCGAACCGACTGTTGGATGTTGGTACAACCTTATTAGGAGAAATGGATTATGCAAAAGGATGAATGAGGGGGATTTGATGGGGGAGATATGTGGGGTAATGAATGGGATGCTGGAAAGGGTATGGATAGAATGATGGGGTGGATGTGTGATGGGGTGGTGAGTTCAGGACCAACATTGGCACATATGGTGATGGATGTGAAAATATAAGAGGATTGATGGATGGAGAATGTGGGGATAATGGAGGAGATGAAATAGTGAATTTCAGGACATAGGGACCCAAAACAGACTTAGGAGATGAAAGGTGGGTATGGTTAGCTTTTGGATTAGCAACTTCGGATGTTCTTATAGTTTTTTCATTTAATGGCATTGTGTCTTTTTTCTTTGGGATCCACATGGTTTTAATTTTTTCTTTGCTAGGCCTTTGTGGCCTACGAATTTGATTTGGATTTAGACTTTTCTTCTCTTCACCATGTCTTTTAGAGGGGACATGGGGAGCTTTAGATTCATGTGGATATTTGGATTTATGCATTTTTCCTCTGGCATCCAAAGTGCTCGTACTAGCAATGGGATGGGTGTGAGAAGATGGATGATGTGGAGTGATGGAGGGAGGATTATGAGGATTACGTGTAGATGGAGAATGTGTAGGTATGTGCCTTTGTTGATCCTGATTAGGATGTTTATGATGGATGACATGGATAGGTGTTGGATGGATAAAAGGATGAGATGGAGGAGGTGATTTTGGGATATATAGACCCAAAGTAAATGGAGTGGGTGGAGGGACATAAGAACCCAAGATGGATGGAGTAGATGAAGGATGGGATATGGTGGATGGAGGGATGTAAGGACCCAAGATGGATGGAGCAGATGAAGGAGGAATATGGATGGTTGTTTTGAGGCGATACGATAGAGGAGGAGGGATTGCAGCATATGATTTGGTGGAGCGATGGGAAGAGCTGACATTTCTTTTGGAAAAGGCTCGTTGAGGATGTCTAGAGGTTGTACCAACATGTTTAGATTGTGAGTCTTGGGGAATAGATCCAAGACCTTGCATGCAGATTTGTTCTTTGACTTGGATGGGCTCTAAAATACCTTGCTCGTGAAGGCCTAGACCTTTTCCTTGATAGTTCATGTTCTTGAGCATCTTGGATCCATGATAGGATTTCTTTTGTTATTCAAAACATGATGAACCATTATTAGGTGGGATGATGGTGGTATATATGTTTTTCTTCTGCAAGGAGGCCACCATGGAAGAATGTGAGAGTACTAAGGGGATATGCAAGCAGTGTGGGGATAGCATTTTTAGGCAAGGATGGGGGATCCTGAGAAGGAGATGATGGGATAGCAGCATTTGGATGGGTTGTATCTGGAGAGGGAGTAGGGGATATGATATGATCTGATTTTGTGGTAGCAGGATCATGCAATGGAGACGGAGGTGGAGCGGTAGAATCTTGAATCTCAAGAGGATCATGGGATGGAATGGATGGGGGAATTTGTGATCTTCTGCGGTAGACTACGATGGGATGGTAGGATCTTGATGCAGCGGAGGATGGGATATGTTGGCATGCTGGATTGAGGGCTCTTGGCATGACTCATAAGTGTCTTGAGGAGAGCACATGATAATGGAGTCATGGGGGACTCTTCAAGTAGAGGGGAAGATGGAAGGATGGAGGATTCAAATATTCCTGGGAATGGATACTAAGTGGAAAAGTGGATTGGATTAGAGATTGTCGTCGATGGGTTTGATGGCTCTGAGGAATTGGGGGTGGGTGTTCAATGGATTTGGTAGATGTGATGGTAGGAGATGGGGACTACGGTGGATTAGGAGGATGTGATGGTATCATCAATATTAAGGTGTTGAATCACAGAGGGGTCTAAGTCACTAGCGACCATGGATGATGGGTTGGGATGGCATGGTTCCCTGGCCTGTGTGTGGAGTGGGGATGTTCCTTTGTTATAAGTCCTTGGAGAAACTTGAATACGCTAGGTTGAGATGGCAAGGTGGGAGTGGATGAAGGTTTATAGATTAGTGGACTAGGATTAGATGGAAGATTAAGACTGGATGGAGGATTAAGGTAAGGATATGGGCATGGGGAATTAGGATAGGATGACATGGATGGTGGATCGTTGGTAGAAGATATGGGCGGCGTGTTGTAATAAAGGTATTGGGATGGTGGATTAGGATGGGAAGATGCAGGTGTTGGATTAATATAGGGAGATGCAGATGTTGGATTAGGGTAAGTTGGTGGGTGTGTTTGACTAGGATAGGAAGATGTGAATGTAGGATTAGGCTGAGCGGATTGGTATGGAAGATTAGGGTAGTGGGTACATGTGGATGAAGGATTGAGATAAGAGGATGTGGATGGGGGATCAAGATAGGGGTATTGTGATGGCAAACTAGGATAAGGGGATGATGTAGATGAAGGATATGATGGATATGATGGACATCTCTTGTCAAAGGTAGCATAAAGAGTGTGATTAGGCATAGATGAAGACATGATGGGATAACTCGATGGGGTGATTAGATTTTGGAATGTGGGTGGAGAAAGCTTACTAGCAATGATAGTGTCAAGGGGATCTATGTCACATTCTTCTTGATCAACAAGACTTTCATTATAAGTTGTCCAGCGTAATTAGGGTTTCCCTTCACCACTATTGATGGAGGATAAGGATTCATGATGGTGAAAGGATAAAGAAGGATGGATAAGATTTTGGATGGAAATGGACAAAAGCCCAAATGCGGGATTTAGGACAAGCTGGGATCGGGGATTGGATTAAAATTTCCAGTTAGGATGATTAAGATGATCACGATAGGATTGACAAGGATGACCTACGACAGAATGCCTTTCTGAGATGGAAATGGAGTGAAGTTAGGTCAAAGGTGATTGGATAGGGATCACGATTGGATTGGATTGATTGATGATGATAGGATGGCGAAAAGGACTTTAGCGTTATTCGAAGGAATTACCTAGGTATTAGGATCTTGATTGATGAGATTAAATGATAAGGAGATGATTCGCGGCACCCGAATCCACTTTGAGATTGAAAATGGATTGATTGGGCCGACGATAATGATTAACTTAGGATGGATGAAAATCCTAAGTAGATGTTGATGATGACAATCGGATCAGACACTTCGGTCAATTTGGATAATGGCTCGAGATGAAGTTCAAGGGATTTGGATGGGGAAAGTGATGATTTGATTGGGGGAACGAATGATAGAAATGGACAAATGATTGATCAAAACAAGTGAACAACTACTCAAAATGAGTAAACGACTGCTCACAATGGATGAATGATTCTTGAAACGAGAAGATGAAGGGTCAGGATGAATGATAGTTTACTCGGAACAAGTAAACGACTAATTAGGACTGTTGAATGAGAGTTCAAAATGATGAAAGGATGTGTTAAATGGATGAATGTTTACTCGGAACAAGTAAACAAATGATCAAAATGATAGAACAAGAGTTCAAAATGATAAACGAAGGTGTGAAATGGATGAACGTTTACTCGGAACGAGTAAACAGATGCTCAGAATGATGAAAGGATGTGTCAAATGGATGAACGTTTACTCAGAATGAGTAAATGAATGATCAAAAT